>VXBC01010271.1:1781029-1826332 GCA_013399945.1 Ploceus nigricollis | reverse complement strand
CAGTTGGGTGTGAAAGATGTCAGTGGGACTGTACTTGTAAGCTGCAAAGTCCCCCACCCCCTCAAGAGGTTTTACAAAGCTCAGGCATGAAAAGGCTCATGCGATTTTCTTTAAAAGGACGGCCTGAACTGCGGATGAAGGAAAGCTCCCGCGGAGACATCACTAGCTCCCTCCTTCTCCAAGGGAAGCTCCCTCCAGTACAGCTTCCTTCTGCAACTAGCGGCGCCCCCGCCATTCCCAGCACCTTCCAGAACACCCCCTCCCCTTCTGNTGCCTCATCTCGGCAAAGAAGGGGCCGCTGGGCCGGCGACCAGTGACCAGCTTGGCCCGCCAGGCCTGCTGTCCTCATGAGTCATACCCCGAACGCCCATACCCGTCAGAACAATTACTACTCTAACAGAGGGAGCTGCGGTCATACCCGAGCATGCAGCAGACATTATCCCAGGCCGCCAATCATCCAGCAATCCCTAACTGAAGGGGGGAGCGGTTCTGAAACCCGACAGCGGGAACAAGGCCAGCCGTGGGGAAGGAGAAACAGTGCCTTCCAAAGGAGGTACGAATGAAGAGCCTGGCACCATACCATCCCCGCATTTCATGCTGCTGCAAGATGTGTAATGACAGCACTCTGGTGGAGCTGATTCATCAGCAATCTCTCTAGCCCATCGTCTGACATTTTGAGATGCCTTTTCTATAGTGATAATAGCAACTGAAGAAGCTGGTATGGTGGGAACTGGGTGTCACTTGCTTCCTCCTCAGAAGAGCATCAAGCCATGTGATCTAAGGCTGTATTTCTCCAGCCATCTTTTTAGCTAGCTGAAGAAAGAAGCCTCTTCCAGGCACCACGAGCCATCCTTCCCACTGAATAATTGTCCAAGTTACTTTTCCTACCACCTCACTCTACTCCCTGCAACGGGAAGGCACAAACATGCACAGCAGCTTCTGCTTTTCAACATTTGACATTTGCAGCAATCGAGCTGTCACAGACAACCCCAGACAATGTACAAGTGCTCAGGTCAAGAGACTCTTTATTCAAACAACCCAGAGCAACACTGCCCAGTGCAAGGCAATATTTAGATTAAACAAAAGGGTACAAGGCTCTTCAATGTCACTTCAGAACTCCACCCATATAACATGAACCACTGGGAACAGTCTACAACAAAGCATCAGCAAGGCAACGTCATATTAGTCTTGGACTATGTTGTCTTGAACCAACCACTCTGCTACAGATGCAAATGGCTTTAATGCCATCCTACTCTGGCAGACTTGACAAACCATTTACATTAAATAGTTTACAAACAAATTAGCAATACAAGTTTATACATTTCTTTTATAAACCATATAAGGACAGCTGCTGGTAAGTGTAGGACAGAGGAGAGGTAGGAACAGGAAAAAGGGAACCAGATGAACACTGACCGTGATTTTGAAAACCTTAATTAAAGGTTTGCAAGCATTTACATCTCTCAAGTGTCCTTCCAGTCAGGCATCCTACACAACAAAATCCTCCGAATCAGATAATTAAAATAGCTATCTCTACTCCACAAAACATTCAGAGCAGTTTCTAGTTGGATGTACTGTTCAAGATGTGTGTAAGTGATGTATAAGAAGGGACAAACAGAAGTGCTGCATTTGCAGACGACAACTGGGTAACAAAAAAAAAAAAAAAAAAAAAAATTGACTGAAGGAGTGTACGACATGCTAAGTGCTTTTCAGCTGTAAATTTATCACCAAACACACAGAGTGAAACAATTTATAACATTACACTAAAATTCAGGTTTTCTGCATCGACTATTAAATAGAAATGAGATCTTCCCATTTTAGCAGACTCTGGTATGAGAGCACAGACCCACTGTGGCAGACCAAGTTTTCAGAGGCAGAGGCCCAGCTACATAACTGGCCCATACAAGGGGAAGGACAAGAGCCAGCATGAAAATTAAGTCTGACAAAATACAAGTCCTATGCGTACAAGAACCAGGAATCATGTTCCATCACCATGCATTCCCTTTTTCATATTACAATACCAAGGAAGAAACTTTCCATCAATACAGATCTAAAGCAGTCCGAATAACTCCCATACTTCTAAAATTCAAATTTCTTTTTGTCAAATCATCACATAACTTTTCCTAGAAGAGGTCACCTATTTAATGTACCCAACTTTGTGTTTTTGAGAATTACTTTCAATACATCTGCAATCAGTTATTCAGAAACTGTTGTACCTGAAGGCCATTTGCCAGCGATTCTGCTTTGATACATAACTCTCTCAATGTTCCTTATAAGGCTTAGCCCTATCACAATTCTTGAAGTAGGAAAAAAAACAAACGGTGAATCTGTAAGTTCAGTATGGGGGGAAGCTATCAAAACAGTGAAGTTTAAAGAAAGGCCAAGCCTGAAGCAAGAAAACCAAACCAAATTCTAAATTTTGTACAATCAACTGATCTCATGTTGGACACTAAAGAGTCAAAACTATACAGGCAATTTGCATTCAATCCTTCTATCTTCTGAGGTGAGCCTTTCTCAAAGTTTTAGTAACAGACTTTTGTGAGTAGACCATTAGAATACTCCAATATTCAAGACTCATGCATTCTGAACTAAGCAGCTTTACAGTGATAGATTCACTGAAAGCCTATAGCAACACTTTCTTTGATACACAAGTAATACATTAGGAAGAGCTTCCATTGCTGGTAGCTCAACATCCCAACAACTACTCATCCCCTTCTCACCTGCACAAGGCAATCTGAACTGCACTGCAGTTCAGCAGAAATAGCAGAAAATCAAACACTAAAATCAGCAAAAAGTAAAACCCGCAGAATAATCAGATAAATTATACACAACAAACACAAATCAGTTGGAAAACTGTAGCACATATGATTTTTAAAAAATTTTTATTCTTAGAACAGAATCCTGGTTTGCTTAAGGCACACAGAAGTATCATTCCTCAGCCTCGTCTTCCGACCCAGAAACTGCGGGTCTCCCACCGACAGAGCACCAGATTCAGAAGGAAAACCCTCTGCACACCAACCTGAAAACTACTGTCTTTGGAAGAATCACAAGACTGTCTGTTTCAGAAACAAAATCAAATGAAATGTGGGAAAGGTGTGTGTGCAGAAACATGGGACACACACTTCTAGCCAGCTCTTCTTCGCATATACTAGAGAGGATTCAACAGGAAGCACCTCCTGGTGAGGGGCTCTGGCAATCTTAACACTCGCACCCAACAAGAGAGATGCAGAAATAAGAGATAAGCTCGCGCCTTTGGTTTTAGGACTACAATCACCCCAGAAAACGCTATTCTTAGGGCATTCTAGAGGGGGAACCCATCCTGCACGCAGCCTCAGGGGACAGAAGGCGCCCGGTCCGCATTTCCCTTAATGGGTGCCCGGTTCCCAGGCCCTCTATCCCGGCCTCCTCCCCCCAGCAGCCCCAGGCCCACAACGGACGGAGGCGGCCGTAGCGGAGGCGCCGAGCCCGCGGCTTCCACCGGCCCCATCGCCCCCCGGTTGGCGGGCGGCCTGAGCGAGCTGCACCTCCACGGCGCGGCGCGGTGCAGGCCGCGGCCTCTCACCGCTACCAGCCGCAATCCTCACGCCGCCGGGCTCTGCAGGCGGATGCCGCCGCAGCCCACGGGCCATCCCCGTGGGGAGATGTCGCACCACTGGGACTACGCCTCCACACGCTCCCCGGGAGAAACGGGGAGGCTCGGGCCTGGTGGCGGCGGAGGAAGGCCTAGCCCCCCCTCCCATGGGCGCGGACAGCGGACGGATAAAGGGACCGCAGCTCACCGGGGANCGCTCGGGAACTACCGAGACGTGCCCGCCCGCTCTCTCGGCCGCCGCCGTGTCCCCAGGGAGGGTGCAGGAGGGGACTGCCGGGCCCTCTACTGCCGGAGCAGCGCCTGGCGAGAGGCGCAGGTCCTAAGGCAGCCGTGTCAGGCTGCGGGACCCGCTGGCAACGGGCTAAAGCATCTCGGAGCTGATGGATTCGGCTTTGGGGAAGATCTTGTTACAGAGAAATGGGCCTTCTCTTTCCTATGGTCAGTGAGTTTGCAAAGCAGCAACTCAAGAAACGAGTGAGAGGGGACCTCATCAATGTCTTGTCAGTATCTGAAGGGAGGCTGTCAGAGGATGGAGCCAGGCTCTGCTCCGTGGTGCCCAGCAAAAGGACAAGAGGAAACGGGCAGAAACTGATGCACAGGAAATTCCACATGAATAAGAGGAGCTTCTTTACGGTGTGGGTGACCGTGCGCTGGAAGATGGCCCAGAGAAGTTGTGGAGTCTCCCTCACTGGAGATCACAGGATTTGTCTGGACACTGTCCTGTGACCCTGCTTGATCAGGGAGGTTGGCTCAGGTGACCCACAGTGTCCTCTCCACACTGACCTATTCTGTGTTTTTGGAGCACAGTGTGTTTTCTCTCCTTTGTTTCTTCACTTCAATTTAAAAAATTGAATGAAAAATTTTTATGGGTGATCAGAATAGAAAACAAGGGACACCAGAATGCCACGCACACAACTGCAATTAATCTTACACTGCCCTCTCCCCACTATGCCATGTGAGCACCATCAGTTTTTCAGAAGTCAGGAAATTTTTTCATGAACTGACTGAAATGGCTTCTGCACTGTGCTTCAATTGTGAAATGAGCAGAAATACAGCTGTTTTAATTTTTTAGGTAGTTCTTTCATCAGAAAGGGACAGAATGTGTTACAAGATTGTCACCAGTACTGCAGTGTCAGTTATTATTGGATGTTTCATTCATTACTCAGCCTTTTGCACTATTTAAACTCTTGGTTATAAAAAAAGGCAACAGGAGCTTAAACAAAACCCCCTTACAGAAAGAAAAAGCAGCTCTTCTTCAGAACTTTATTTTCCACTCAGCAGAGGCTTGAGATCTGTACAGTCCTAATACATGCCAAAACAAACAGCCCTTCTGCTGTTGCCATGTTAAGAGGGGGGAAAAAAGCAAGGTGGGGCAGAGTGAGAGGTATTATGTGTGTGAAAGAATCTGCAGAAGTGAGTGTAGATAGTGGGCCCTTGATTTAAAATCAGGGGTACAGTGTGTGCTACAATCAGGCTTCTAAGAACCCAAAGCTGTTCCTACCTTCTTGCTCCTCTCAAATGAAGCAAAGTTGAGGTTCTGCCTGAACAGGTTTGGGAGTTCCTCATTCAAAGGAGAGTCCAAATAACATGCATGATTCACAACCAAAAGCCAGGCAGAGTGGTTAAGAAAAGCTAAATTTATATTAAATTATCATCAACCCCTAAAATATTGAACACAGTGGTTAAATAACTCCAGAAAATCCAATGTCTCCAGTGAGTAACGTTAAAACCATTACACAGGAACACACGGAAATCACTGACGTTAGCTTAGGACAGACAGAAGAGAGGTTTGCTTTTTACATAGCAAATCAGTGCTCAAGAGATCTTCCTCCAGTAGCCTTTCTACATTCTTAACATCCTAAGTGCAACGAGGGTCTTCTCGTCCCCGGAATGGGGAACTATGATGCATCCCCAAGGCAGCATCTCACTGGGGCTTCCTCTAGAAAAAAGACACAAATTTCTGCCCACCTCACTGGTAGAGGAGACTGTGTGACATTTTATTGCTCCTTTTCACCATAACCGTTTGAGGAAGGGAGGAGAGAGCAGTTATGAATGGTTATTAGGCTGGAGTGCACAGGGTCTCTCCTAAGAAGCAGCAGAGAATATTGATCAAGGTGGAGATCACAAAGACCATGAATTGTTGAAAAGACTGACTGTGTTTTTCCTTTCCATTCCACACTTGTGACTTGGACAGCAATTATTCTGACAGGCTGACTTAATCTTAAGCGACAGGTCTGGGCAGATGTTTCCCTTCACCCCTGTCCCACCTCAGGATTTTGGTGCATGGTCATGTACGCTACTGGGAAAAAAAAGAACAACCCATTCCAAAACCCAAAGAAACCCTGCTCTCCTACAGGTCAGAGCCTTCCTCCCCAATCTCCCTACTCCCAGCCCTGATGCCCCTGCCCCTACACATGGTTTCTGCTCAAATTGATTTTTCTGCTTATGCTTGAGCCCTCTAGTGTTGTCCAAGCTTCTCTGCGTGAAGTGGCTTATATGGACAGGGTCCATGTCAGTGATATGCACTCCTTTCTCAGTTCCCAGTCAAGTCCACACCTCAATCCAAAAGTGCCTCTGCCCAACAAAATCAATGCTTCCAAGGCTGGAGTCAAACAAATAAATAATTAAATAAAAATCTAGTAAAAAAAAAATAAAAGTAAATCCCTCTGGGAGTAGGGAAGAGTCCCACATTAACACAGGGAAACCCAAGCCTTAGCTCCAGTTCATTTTCCACAGGAATATACACCAGTCAGCCCAATGGTGCAGTTAGGGACAGAGTCTCAAGCTACCTAGCCAGGTCGAAGCTGCAACCTTCCCCAATCTACAAAGCTACCTCTGCTGTGAAAAGCACAGGCAAACTACTGGCAATTGTTGTGTTTTTCAGGGGTAGCAGGCCTGTTAGCATATAAACAAAGTTCGAGCAGAGTAGGATGATTCTCCTTTTTAATCAGCTGAAAAAAATATTGCATGGGAGATGTACCCTCCCCCTACCTCTGAACCATACCCCAGTGTATGTTTTGTTCTCTTTACACGATGGATGGGAATGTACTTGACCTCTTTCCATGCGATAAAAGAGGTTACAAAGTTTGCAGTGAGAAATTCTTCACTGGGAAACTCTGCTTCCAAGGATCTGGCTTAATGCTTACTATTTTACCATGTGATTTGAGGGGTTAATATAAATTTCATTTTTGAAGAAGTGTCCAGCAATATTTTCTCTTTTTTCTTTTTGAACCAACAGATGACAAGAGAGTATGAAGAGGTGGCAATAGTCCTTGGGAGCATGCAAGACCCAGCTCCAAATGTTGCTGGGTTTTGGCTGTAAGGGTAGGATGACATTCCCTAAACAGTAGGAGTCTTGGAGGCCAGAGAACAAATGAAGCTCATGCAGCTGATGGGAAAAATTATTTGGCAAGGAGAGCTATTTAGTGGTAACAGAAGAAATTAAAGTGTAATTCCATCTGATAAACAACTACTTAAAATGGCCCTTGCTGCTCCCTGATTATTGTCTCCCATTCTAGGTCAAATTGTCTCAGCCTAGTAATAAAGCAGTTCCTAACTGTCAGCACTGAGCATTCCCCTGGGAAAGACTCGACCTAGGAATTCTCTCTTTTCCCTTATTATTGTAATCGAAGGTCCTAAAGGCCAAAATAATTGGGACCTTGCAGAATTGGGACTAGTGGGGACCTAGCAAATTTTCTTTTTCTTTTTTTATATATCAGTTATGCAAAGATCAGTAAAATTTAGGTCTTGCTGAGATCCATTTCCCTCCATTAGCTCTGTAGACCTAAGTAAAATACCAATTTCTTTTTGTCGCAAGTTCAGCACTCAGACTCCAGTACCCACAGGGAACAGTTCTGAAAGGGGCATTTGCTGACTCTTGTTTTTCCAGAGTAGAAACATGTTTTAGCAGGAAAGGGGAGAACAGGAGCAGTGTCCACTGCCAGCAACAGACACAGTGCTCCAATCTGAGCATTCCTTAAAGTTTTTAGTAGCAGATATGAAAGTAAGCAGTGATGCTCTCATGAAGTGAGTCTTGGCAACTGTGGTTATCCTCTTTATGCCTTTACAAGGTGACCTGATGCTGTGTCACTGTCCTCTTGAGCCCCAAAGTATATCCCATCTATACCAAGACCTCTCTCATGTCAGAGACCCCTCAACACAAAGCCTCAAAGAGTGCTGCTAGTGCTGGAATGACTAGGGGTACTTCTGTGACCAGGAGCCAGCAATGAGGCAGCTCTGCTCTCTTCACGGGCATTGACTGTGAGCTGGATGGCACAGGACTTGCAGGTTGCCAGGGAACAGAGACTCTGAACCAGATTCAGGCCAGACGACTCACTGCAAAAGTTAACGTGGCAACTTCCAGGAAAAGGGAACATATAAATAAACCACAGACAGTGAAAATGAGTCAAAAGGGTCTCTGGGTTCCAACCAACCCACCCATCCTCCTTCTCCAAACACAACAACACAGCTGCTCAGGCTCCATGCTGAAAGGCAGTCCCAGTCTCAGGCCCCTCGCAAGAGAGGCTGGTCTCTGCGCCCTTCCTTGCCAGGCAGGCAGAGTCCTATCTTTTTTGTGCAGAGCAGAGGGTAGGGAGGGTACGACTGTTTCCAAAGTCACATGTACTTTAGACCTCGCTCTCTGTGGAGGGCTTGCGTTGGTGTTTCCAGCCTGTGTCTGGGAGTGAGCCCCGCCGCTCAGGAGTGGCTGCTGCTGTGTTAACACTGCTGCATTCAGACTGTTCTTCCTGTAGCAGCTGCTCAGTTTCGGTGTCATCCAGTGAACCAGAACTGGCCTGGATAGAGACCGTATCCGTCTTCATGCAGACGTGGTCCCGAAGGATCCCTCCACGGGAGCTCCGAATCTGCTTAAGGTCATCCCATTCGGAATCATCACTGGATAAAAGGCATATTCCCTCCACAATCTTGATCTTCTCCTTAGTGTAGCTGTGGTCAGGAGCAGTCTAGGGAGAAGACAGATGAATGAAAAAAATACATCTATGGAAAAATATGGCAAAGAGCAATGCAGAGCTGGAATGAAGACAGTGAAGCAGACAAAAAGCTGGACCTCCATGTAAACAGCCACTGGCTTTAACTGCCACAATGACAGAACCCATTTTAAGCTTCCTTTAGTTCTTTACCACCCCCAGACGAATCCTCCCTGCAAGGGTTCTCATTCCAAACTCCATGATTCTTCAGTCGTGGAAGCAGAATGAGGATGAGGCTGCTCTTCTCATTCAACTATACATATTCCCCGACAGAAGAGAGTAAGAACACTGAGCCTAAAAAGGAAGGAAAAAAACCCCACCAAACAAAATGGGAAGCAGAAACAGACAAAAAACCTCATGGTACAAGTAGGCAGGAGACCAATTCTAGGTTTGCAAATCTTTACATCTGAGTCATTCTAGATTCACCTCTCAGCAAAGCACAGCTGGAATACCACTGTCAAGTCCAAGTCTCACAGCAACACAGGGGAAGGAGATTATAGGGAAACAACGAAAATGATCAGAGGCAAAGGGACCACACTGAGATTAAAATAGTGAAATCTAACTTGGCTCACTGAGAAATAAGGAGCCCCGATCTATCCGTGAGGAGAATGTGGAGGCAGTGGGGAAATACACATCTGTGTACATCAAGGAGCATCGGAATTAAGAAAAAAGCGGAAAGGATTTAGATTCCCAGATAAATAATCCTGGCTTATTCTTAATAGATCAGGCTAAAATGGCGTGAAGATTTGGGGAATCTATTGGATAGTATCTTTGATAAACAGTAAGGGAAAACTCTCCCCTGCACAAGTCTGTGATCCCTGCAGAGGAACTAAGCAATCTAACCTATAATCATAAATAGTCCTAACAGAAACTGCCTTTTTAAAATATCAGTGAGTATGAGTAGCCAAAGCCCAGACCGAAGAATCTGCCATAGAAAATTACTTATATGTTCCTGACAGACAGTAGAGCTAGTTTAAGGACATAAAAGCGGGGGAGGAAACCAAGAAAGAGCAATTAGTACGGACAGCGCTTGAGCCAGACAACAGAGCTTGAGTGAGGGAGGCAGGATCAAACACACAGAGTAGTGATACCTGACGTGAGGATGTGGACGGAAATCAGAAGAGGGAAGATGAGAAGCTATCTGAGTGATAAGAAAGCTTCTGAGGAGAAAAGAGAGGAGAAACTAAGTGCTGCAAGATATCATATTAAACTCCCTCCATCATGTGGCACAAAGTACGGACCTCTGAAGGGCCTTTAAAATGCTCAATTTAATAAGGGCTCTATTTTTTTCCCCTATCCCACCCCTTTCAGGCCGTGCACAGTCAGGAGCCACTTTCTTGTTACCAAACCCCTTCTGGCTGTCTGGTTCCCCTGGAGACTGTCCAAAGCAACCTTGGTGCAACAGTCACTAACCAGGACCTGTATCCAAGGAAGACAATTTCAATTGGCTCATGCACTTTCAAGGGCCAGCACCTAATGCAAATGAAATACAAGACACTGTGGGAGTGGGTAAGAAGCAGAGAACTAAAGACAGGTCAAATTCACTACAGCTCACTGGGGAAGAAGTGCTGCTGGCTGATGTCCACAGCAGTCTGAACAATTCACTGAAGCTGTCCTTCTGGGTCCTAAAAGTAAGTGCTCACAAGTTGCAATCCTTTCACATAATGAGGCCTGTAATACTCAACAGCAGCTTCAGCTGGGCTCCCATGTCCTTAGTAGCAGCTCTTACCTCTTTCTTGTAGCACAGCTGGTTGTACATGGCTGGTTTGGGAATCGATTCAATCTTCACCTCCTGGGTAGATGTCCGATATGAAGGATTACTGTAGGTTAGGTTCCCCAAGCCAGGGTCCGTAAACTTGGACTTATTATGCCTAGAGGGAGAGAGCTGTCAGAAAAGTCACAGGAACCCACTGCCAGGATCCAAAGCTCCTGAGTGCTCAGCAAGTGGATGGCTTCAGCCATCTCCACTGTCCCTCAAGGAGAGAATCCTGGCTTCACCTGGCTCTTCAGCTACGAGTCCATTTACTAGCTACCAGTACAGCAAGGCACTGCCATGTAATCACAAAAGCTATCATGGCAGTAACTGGTGAAGTTATCTGTCAGAAAGCACATGAGCTCACACATTTACTGAGATACGAATTATCTCACATCCCTGTCCATAACTCATAAGCTCTCTGCAGAAAATTTAGCCAATAAGGTTTCAAATAGTAGAACTGCATAACCAACACTTAGAGGCACAGGACTCAAACCTTCCAAATAAAATCATCAAGCACTCCTTCCAATGGAGCAAAAAAGGACTGTAAATGACAATAAAGAAAGATTTAGTGTTTTCAGGGACCTTCTTCTCCTACAACCCAAGAATTTACAATTGGCCAGGAGAGGGAAAAAAGATCACTTACCTATATATAATTAAAGCAGCAATAAGCAGCAAAATAAACAAGATGCTGAGAAGACCTCCAATAATGTAGCTGACATGCAGTCCTTCTCCTGAAAGTGAATACCAAGGGTAATTTATGCACTCATTTTATATTTCACTGGATAATACTGACCTTGGTGTAATGCCTGATGCTGGGGCTTTACCTATACAGAAGTATGTAAACTAAAATGTCAGCACATTAAGGTTTAGCAGAGGGTTTTGTTTGGCTTCATATGAAACAAACATATAGTCAGCTTTCACGCAGGCCCCAACAAACCAAGAAGTGTCAAGATCTTTGTAATGGGGTTGTAATGGAGGAGCTAGACCCCCGTGCTGACAGGTTACTCCTGCACTGGGAAGCAATTACTAGAGTCAACCATCTTCAACTAAACACAAAGGGGACAGTGAAATAGAGTACTATTAATGGGAAGAGCCCAGTGGATGAGGTATAGGATGAAAGAAAACAGAACTATTCTTCAGACCAAAGAGTCGCTTGGAAAAGTCCCCATCTAGGTTAATAAATGTTTATAGAGGAATTTTGCTCTACTCAGAGGGCATTTGAGTAATTGAAGTCTGAGTTTCAGAAATTTCAGTTTCAGACACTATGGACTGGAATGCCCTGAGCACATCTGGAGGAACAACCCTAGTGGAGAAGAGTTAAAGAAAAGCAACTTACCCATGGTGGCCAACACTGCTTCGTTGGCCCGAGTACACAAGCCTTGCCTAGCATCTTTGTCAGAGCAGCTGAATGACAGAAGGACAGTTATTTACTTACTAAAAGTAGAATCAACAGTAACAAAGGTATCAAAAAACAGGATGGAATGGGCTAGCACTGATATCCCTTCCCTTTCCGGTTAAAAAACACAGGTCTTCCTTTTTCTTCTTCAGTATTCTGCATCCAGAGAAGAGACAACTGTATACATACACATATATAGGGGGTGTGCATGGATATCTCAATTATTGGTCTGCAGTATCTTTATATCCAATTCATTCCAGATTTGCCTCTCGGGTACACAGGTGTACTCATATCTTTCAGGAAACAAATCTCAGCATCAGTGCTGAAGCAAAAATCAAAATGTCTCAGAGTCAGCACAAAGACATTTCTGTCCAATAAATCATAATCAACAAAGTACAAGTTTTGCTCTGTAAATTACTCAACCATATACTATAGAGCCACTCTTTTGCTGAGCTGTATAAGTAGCAGGCTGTAGGGAATTAGCAGAAAAGAGCCTCTTAACTACCTGCATTGTAACTTAAATGTTAGAGCTGCAAAGATTCTGTTCTGCCCCAAGCAAGCTATCCCCTTCCCAGGGCAGAACGATTTCCTCAGCTGTGTAGGTCTAGTGTGAGATGTTTCAGTGAATTGAAGCAACAGACTCCTCTGTCCTCCTCTCAGAAATAGGTTCTCAAAATTAGGAGATTCAAAAATCTATCAAATGAATGACACACGAGCTAAAGGCGGATTTTAACACTTCCGTACACTCAGCCTACACACACATTTCAACAAAATGGACAGAAAGGATCTCCAGCTGTTTCTTGCCATCTCAACAATGAATCTTTGCCATCTCAACTGCATCTTCGTCATAATAGTTTAATTCATTAAGAATGTGAAATCTGGAGCTGGAATATCGTCTTTTGGCTAGGGATAGGTATATTTGGATAATGGTAACCAGAGGGGCCTTGCATGTGGCACCTTGCAAAAGCTGGGACTTTCACACCCCGATTCCAAGAGAACAAGAACACTTACTTTCTTTCCACTGTTTCCAGAGATGTGAGAGGTTTGGTTGTTGAAGTACCTAGTCTGCCAGGCGGTGTTTGACTCCTCTCACTTACACCAGTTGGTTCCGGACCAGGGGGCACCACACCAGGAACTAGAACAACAGAGAAAATAAGCAGGACTACAATTTTGTGGGACAGGTAAACAAGTCCAATAGGCCACTTCCAAAACTCTCTATAGCTTATATGAGCAGCCTTCCCATCTCAAACCCAGTCTGTCAGCAGAAAGGACAAGAAGGCTCTATCACTCAGAACCACTGGCCTCAGTTCCAATATATGACTGCCTAAGATCTATACACTGGAGAGCCTCAGCTGCTCTGGTTGCCACTGCATAAGCAGTAGCAGTGGCTCACTTATGGAAGCTGCTACCCAAGTGACACTCAGTAAACTCACTCGTAGAACAGGGTCTCCCATCTGGTTCATCTGGACATGCGCAGACAAAGTCAGAAGCCCTGGCAAAGCAGAGGTGAGTGCAGCCTCCATTGTTCACTCCACAAGCATTACTACCTGGAAGGAACAAACAATTTTCTAAATATGTTACATCTGAACAAAAAGGGGCTCAGAGCAACAACCTTCTTTGCTGCTCAGCCAGAAATACTTATTAGAAATCCAGCAAGTTATTATGTTTTTGGCATATGCCTGTCATCTGATTGCTAAGAAAGTGATAACAATAGCCAAACACTGAATTGGATTAGGGCGGTCTTGAAAGGAAGGTACTGGAAATCTTTAGAGAGAAGCCCAGACAACACAGTTGCAGAGATTAAAAAAACCAAAGCTTCACATTCTTCTGTTTTAACACAATGTTGGGTGAACAACAAGAAAGTGACATTTGCTAATCAAAGCTTTAACAGAACACCATTAAGATGTACCTGACTGAAAAGTCACAGGCAGGCAAGGAATGAGCTAAGGGAAGATGTGTGAATAGTTTGAGCATAAAAAAGGATGTCATCCTTACTTTACATCCACAATAGTGCAGCGGTTCCAGAGTTCTTTTGGTCTACAGTTAGAATTTACCTGAATCAAGGTCCTTCTATTTACCTGTCTGTCTCTGAGGAGAAACCACAATGATATCCATCAATCCCTCAACATTGGCTAGGACCGTCTCTTTGTTCCGCCCAGAGTATTTGTCCACTCTCTGGATAGATTTCGTTTGCCAGTCAGTCCAGTATATCCATCTGTCCTGCTGCTCAGGGAGACAGCAAAGAAAAATCACAGCCATTATTAGCATGTTTAGTCATGTAGATACAGGGTACTCATAAAAAACATATGTCAGTGGCAGAAGGCCCAAAACAAAGGCCTTCTCAAACCCTTACCCTCTTATTGTAAAGAAGATGACTATCTACACCCCACAGTTCAGATAAACTTCCTTTGTTAGCTCCAGAGAAGATTTAAGTACTATCCCCTCAGCCATCTTGGTTTCCTCAGACTTTAACACTTCCCTGTTCCCAAACTCCACTGTACAAACTCATCAACACACCAGGAAGAATGGTGGCAGCAGGAAAATCTTCTCACCTGTGTCAGAGCAAAGGGATGTGACACCTGGCTGACCAACACTTGTCGTAGCTTCCCACTGAGGTCACAACTCTCTATGCGATCAAGGTGAGCATCCACCCAGTATATCCTGAAGGCACAAGGAAAGAGGTGAGTTTCCATCTATACAACCTCTCTTTACTTTCTAGTAATTTACTGACCAAGACCATGGAATCATAAGATGGATCAGGAAATAAAAACTAAAGAAGAAAGCCCCAAAACACCCCAAAACCAAACCTAAACCCACAGTGCTACTCCAATAAATGAAACTAAGAGGGCTAAAAAATTCATTACATCCCTTAACCCTATGCAAGTATAGGAAAATCTTTCACTGACCTCCTGGTGTCATAATCCAAAGTCAATCCATTGGGCCATCCTAGGTCAGTGTTAATCAGGATTTTACGTTCAGAGCCATCCAAGTTTGCCCGTTCAATTTTAGCAATGTGACCCCAATCTGTCCAGAAGAGATACCTGAAGAGATAAAGGGCAAGTGTAAGAAGAAAAGATCATTTCATTTGGCCTAAGGAAAGTTTTAGTTACGAATGAAACTGCCAGATTCTTCAGGTTCAAAAAAGATAAGTCTGTAGAGCCTGCTTCTCACAGCTATCTGCCCAACCTTCAAATTCACTGCCTACTTGACTACTACAAGTCACTCAGAGTCAACCCCTTACTGGTACCTGCAGATTCACATGGCACATCTCTTCTCGCTCCCACAGCCTGCCTCTTCCAGCCCGCCTCTGTGCAGCCCTTTCCCCTGCCCCACCAACAACCCCATACCTACCCCTTCTTGGGAAAAACAGCAATGGCTCGAGGTTCATCCAGGCTGTTATTGATCAGCACTTTCCTGGAGCTTCCATCCAGTCTTGCCACTTCGATGGTATTGCGTCCTGTGTCTGTCCAGTAGAGGTTCCTGGCAACCCAGTCCACTGCCAGGCCATCCGTAGTCTTCAAACCCTGACCAATAACAGTTTCCATGTTGCTGCCGTTCAGATCAGCCCGCCTGGATCAAAATCAATGACAAATGGCAGTTAGGAACAGGTAGTTCCTGGAAAGCAGGATCTCCATCAATCATAGGGCCACTGCATACTAATACCTCCCTAATACTTTTTGCCCCTGTCTCCAGCAGGTTAAACACCTTCAGCATGAGTTCATTGTATACATGGTATATGCTGTGTACCAAAGACAAGGTGTAAGTACTGGTGTAGTCTCCCCAGTTTACTGGCGCACACAGCACAAGTCACTGGGTGACCTGGGCACTGGCCAAGCAGTTGACTAGCACCTACCTGATAACATCAAGAAATACATCTGTGTAGTAAATCTTGCCATCCACACTATCATAGTCCAGAGAAATTACATTGTTCAGCTCAGGAACAGGTATGTGCACATCTGTGTGGTCACTGGTGTCCAGTGAGATACGACGGATAGAAGCACGGCTAGAGAAAAGCAGGTAGGTCTCTGGAGAAGAGTCACATGTCTGCTCATCTCTCTTCAGCTGGATACCAGTGGGGCAGGCACAGGAGAAACCAGTGGGGTGAGGTAAGCAAAGGTGGGAGCAGCCACCGTTACGAACTCCACATTTATTGAAGCCTTTAGAAACAGGGAAAGTGTAGTTTTAGGATCTGTCAGACCAAAGCTTTACTTTAAAGGCTACATACATGCACAACTTGGTAGCAGCTGAGTTCATCTGTACCATCCCAGCCTTGCTGGGAATCTACAAGCCCTTTGTACAGAGATGCTCTCCCTCCTCTGCAAGATTCCCGGTCGGTATGGGCATGATTAGCAAAGGAGACCAGGAGGGTCCAGAAGAAGAGGGATCATTAGAAGAAAAATCTTAACCTGCATTCCTTGCTAATCATAGTTTTCCCATGGAAAAAGAAACAGCCAAATGCTCACAGATTTATGCAACTGCAGTTTAACTTTATTACTGCTGCAAATGGTAACGCTGACAGAAAGATCCAATCCTGTAGGGAAATTGTGTGACAATGCACCAGAGGCCAGGCTGACAAAGAAGCTTCTGTTTCAACTTAGCTGCACACAGTGGCAAGTAAACAAAGGCATCAGAGAAGCCTGTTGGAAGTGCCTGACATATTAGGGTCATATAATTTTTTTTTTTTTAATTGTAAAGAACCCAGCATAAATTTACTAGGAGGGAATAAGCCCAGGAGACAGGTGCAGGGAGTAGGAAGAAGACAATGTGGATATGATGGCTAGACTTTTGGTCAGCTTTAAGTTATATTGCCAAGTTACGCAGTCAAGAGTGATGTTCTGCTGTTAGTAACCACAGAAAAAGCAGCACAGTTGTCTGTGTATGTATTAGGGAAAATTCTACCAAAATAAAACCACAGCACAAAGCAACAATTTCCACTGAAAAGCAAGGAGGCAAGATTGTATCTTGCCAATAAAGGAGGATCCACAAAGAGTAACAAAGAATTGACTCTGGCACAAAATAGTTGGACAACATGATATATTAAGAGCAACTAAAGCAGCAGAGATTTTGCAGAGCAAAGAGGCAGACAAGAAGATGAAGCCTGCAATGATTGGGAAATAATACTAGAACTTGAAATAACATTTCAGCAACTGGTTTAAGAAGAATTAGAGTCTTCTGGAGTTAAAAAAGGGAAATTGTCCAATGTCAGTATAGTCTGGTGAAGCCTAATAAGGCATGACTTGTTCTGTTGTCCTAAGAAAGTGGCTCTGCTGTGTGCAAGAATGAGGCTATCAGTGCAATCCAATGAAGGAAATGGGACAAAGGGGTCAAAAAGCATGCAGTAATCAACACTAGACCTATAGAGCTGGGTAAACAGGGAGGAGTGCAAAAATAGTTAAAGAGGGAAGAAGTGATGCCTTAATAGAAGGCATGAGAAGAAAAGCTGATTTTTGAGAAGTCACTCTATCACTCCTGCTTTACACCGAAGGACTGTTTCCCAGTGACAGCTCTGAAGGACTCCCCTCGCCACCACTGAAACCCACCAACTGGGGAGCAACTTACCCAGGGGCCGTGCCCTGTCAACCGCTTGAATATCCATGAGGCCAGGCAGGTTTGCCCTCACCAAGATGACATTAGCACCAGTGTCCTTGTCAGCCCTGTGAATGCTGCGAGTTTGCCAGTCAGTCCAGTAGATATAAGAGTCCAGCAAAGTGAGGCCATAGGGATGTTGCACTGGAGACAGCAGGGTGCGGCGGTTCGCGCCATTGAGATCCGCAGCCTCGATCCGCTACAGGAAGAAGTAGAACATCAGCCCATATTCAAATCACTTCTCCTCTTGCTACCACTTACTGTAGCAAGTGGGAAACAGTCTTGGTGAGTGATGTTATTCAGGTTCACCCTCCCTCCATAGCCCATACTCTCAGAAAAGCTTACATTCCCCTTGCTCTTTCGACAACTTGCTCAAGAGCTTCAAAGCAGCCTCCAGGCTACCAAATACCCAATGACAAACAACACTGAAGAACAGAATCAGACCTCAGTGTGTGCATCAGCCCAGAGCAGCTGGGACCCAGCCTTATCCACTGCCAGTCCATTAGGCCAGCCCAAGTTGTTGCTGATCAACACCACACGTCCAGAGCCATCCATCCCAGAGCGTTCCAGCTTGGCATTCTCACCCCAGTCTGTCCAGTACATATACCTGAGGAAAAGTCAGCAAGTATTACGGAAAAGGAGATCAGAAGTCCTGTGTAACTCCTAGACAGTCTCTTGACAACACTAACCCCATTTCATGGTATAAAGCTATTGCCCGAGGGCTGTCCAGGTTCTGCCAGACCAAGACTTTCCTCATGGAGCCATCGAGGTTGCCCACTTCAATCCGGTTTGTTCCTGTATCTGTCCAATATATCTTCCTACCAATAGCATCCACAGCCAGCCCATCTGTAGTCAACAGACCTGAGAAAATAGCAAAACATTTTGGTCACTACTTTTTCTCCCAATTTAGTCAGGAATTTCTAGTATTTCTCTTGTCCATCTCGTAGGCAACTGCTTTAGGCTTTGCTTGCCTTTCCACCAAAAATGGATCCTACCAGGGTATAGAGAATCTCTCTTTTCATACTTCATAGAAGCAAGAGGCTCTCAGATCAAAATCTCCCTCACCTGTAGTGATGATGTCCTCAAATTGTGAGCCATCAAGGGCAGCGCGACTGATTTTCCGCAATGTGCTGTCTGACCAGTAAACCTTTCCTGGGTTGAAGAAGAAAGAGAAACTTGAAAAAGCCCAGAACAAAACCAAACTAAACCCCAACAACTAAACACCAAAATCCTTAAAAAACAGATCCAGGTGTCTGACCACCTGTTACACCATTCAAAATGGTTCTGGTTGTACAGGAATAATAATAACAGCACAAGATTATTAAGCTAGAGTGATAAAACAGTGCAAATCTTCTTGTTCCAATTCTCCCCAAAATATTTAGGACATTTACACAAGGTCTGACCTTCACACAGGGATGGAGAACAACTAACACCATCAGCTAGTAGTGGAGTTCCACATCAGACTTCTCAAAATGAGATCATCTACCTTACAGTGCAACAGTATTTACATCCAGCAGAGCATCAGATATTTACTATACATGAACAACCAGCGTCTCAGCTCTACTGTTGTAAAAGGCCTCAGCAAGAGGAACTTTCTTAAAACCAAAATGCACAGGGACCCCACTCAATATTGCAGGCAGGTTTTTTCCATATAGTTTGGGTTCTCTGCTTTCCTGTAAGGATATTCCTTTCCTCACTGAAAACAAATTATTTGCAGCACATACAAGAAAAATAAAAACCTACCCTAATCCACAGCCTACAGTAAGATCTGTACCTGGATCTTTACTCAGACATTTAGATAGGAAGTTACTTGTTGCCTTTCGAACGCAGTCAGATACAGTAAGAAGTTCAGACCTTCATGAGGGTCCACTCCAATGGCAATGGTGTTCTTCATGGTGACATTTACTGAGACAACAACATCTGCAAAGTAGGGGATATCCAGAGAGACCATCCGGATGTCAGTCCTTCTGGCAAAGATCAGAAAGCTGGTCATTCCTGCAGAGTGGACAATGGACAGATATTAGTGAGGAACAAGTTCAGTCAACCGTAGGCATCATTTATCAAGTATTCCAAAGTTTACATCCACTTCAGTGGAAAAGGGAAAGTGTCTCAGACAGATCATGGCTTATAGACAGTCTATGTACAAAACCATCACTTTTTTGAGCATCATTTAATACTTCTCTACATCCAAGCTGAAAGGCATAACACTCACAGAAGAGTTACTTCTGCTAATATGTGCGGGAAATTGAAATTAGGAGTCACTTTTTTCCTGCTAGGGAGGAAAAGTGGATATACCATGGCCTGAAGCCAAGTGCCTTCCACCATCCTCAGAAGAGGGTCCACAGGAGGAGTGTATACAGACCTACTAAAGAATATATCACCTTGTAGTTTAAGAATTCACCTCAATATTAGGGCAAAAGTATGGGGAAAAAAGGTGACATTTGGTTTACTTGGCCAACATAATTTCAAGAAAAATGTGACCTTCATCAATCCATTTATCAGTAAGTTTCTTCATAGTAATTCCCACTCAAATTGAAGGTACAGGCACCAAATGGGTTTTTCAAGGTGTAAAACAGGTAAGTACATAAAAGTGAAATTTGTTCTCTAAGACAGCAGAGGCAAAATGTAGCTCTGATACGAAACTGCAATGAGGATTCTACAGAGAACACTCACCAGGGGAGCAGGTCTTGCCATCAGATTGCAGATTGATCCCTGTAGGGCAAGTACAGCTGTAACCTTTTGGAAGAGGTGCCAAAAGGCACAGGTGACTGCAGCCTCCATTGTTAACTTCACATGCTGTATGTACTATGAAAAAGAGGATGAGAAATCCATGAGCCAATAGCACTGGCACAAAAAAGGGATGCAGCAGCTATAGAAACGCATTCTAGAATGCCCTCAAATACCAAATCAAGAGTTAATTCTCATGCTCTCATACTCCACATAGACACTTAAGACAATGAGGGCTGACAGGTCAGCTCCTTGAAGAAAAGACAAGGAGCAGACACAGCAGAGCCTGAGCAGGCTCTCAGCTCAGTGGGGCTTGGGCGTGAGCCCCGTACCTGGTGGCCTGTGTCGGTGGAAAACATGAATATCCATAAGATTCTCCAGATTGTCCTGCAGTGTTTCCCGAGACTGCCCAGTCCTCCTATCTGCACTCTGAATGCTTTTGGCCTGCCAGTCTGTCCAGTAGATTCTCTCGCCATAAAGAGTAAGTCCAAAGGGGTGAGGCAGATTGTTCCCAATCAGCACCTGCTCAGATTACCCCCATCACCCGAAGAAAAATATTACATTATACAAATTTAAATATTTTAAATAAATAAATAAATAAATATTAGTGACTATGAAAAGTCACTAAGGAGAAGAGGCTTCCCTTGCTCCCTCTCAACATCGTAACATACAATCACAGCAAAAGAATGATGAGGCAATCTCAGCCCTCAAACTTCCCTCACACAGTTTCAAATTGAAAGGGAGTTCTTTTCTCTCAGTGAAAGCCACTGTGTACTTTGATTTGTAATTTTTCCTTTCCATTGGAAAAAAAGGCAGGAACAATCATCACTTTGTGTTCAGACTCACAGACTTGCTCCTCAAAGACAGCTCCCTTACCCTCCTGTGGCTTCCATCCAGACTGGCATACTCGATGGTCTTCATGCCTGCATCTGCCCAGTACAAGCACTGTGACTCGTAGTCAATGGCCAAGCCATTGGGCCATGTCAGGTTGGAGGAAATGATCACCAAGCGGTTTGAGGCATCCATCCCAGCACGTTCAATTTTTGGGTTAGCTCCCCAGTCAGTCCAGTACATGAACCTAAGAAGAAGCCCAGACAGAAGTGAATGCCCACACTTTTTCACTGCCAGAGAAGCAAGGGAGTCTGGTGCCTTCAAGCCCTAGCAGGAAGAAGCATTAAAGTAGTAGTGTACTCATGTCCAGCCTTGGGCTCTTGTAATGTACCTAAGATCATACTCAAATTTATATACCTTCTACTGCTCATGGGCTGGCCTAATTACAATGTGTAGGATGAAGTTCAAGAAAATAGGTCAAGGTCTAAAAATGAACTGATTATTTACCAATGTACACCACTAGCCCTTTACACTCTTGCTGCATTTGTCTTCCAGTAATCCACTCAAGGAAAGAACAGCACTTTTTCATTCAAGACATTCAACGCTTCTAAAGCAATGGCTGGCGAGCTTTTTCCTATCTACCCTATCCCCACCTCCACAAGGTCTGAGAACATCCTTCTGACTGAAACTCTAGTTGATAAGCAGGGAGCTTGAAAATTCAACATATATGTGCAACAAATTCAACATATATGTGCAACAGAGAAATAGAAAACATCTAGATGGCCCCATTCTCAACATTTTTGTACCACATCTTTAGTTATTACATCCCCAGGATAAAGAAATTAAAACACCAGCCAGTTCCTGCAAGCTCCACAGCACAACAGGCAATTACCTCTGCTTCTCTTGTTCTATTAGCATCTAAAATCACATCTCTAGTTTCAGTCACTAGCAGGTTGTAGAACAATGGCACCAGTGAGAAAGAAAATTGTACAAAACCAAAGAACCAGAAAGTCTTTAGACATGCAAGAATTGTTATGTCATCCCGGAAGAAAGACTCTCTTACCCTCCAACAGGGTCCACCACAATATCTCTAGGTCTGTCTAGGTTCTCCCATATTAGAACAGTTCTCATGGTCCCATCTGTATTGGACACCTCTATCCGATCTGTTCCTACAAAAGTTGAGAGAGAAAATAACAGAGATGAAATTGGAATTGCAAGAGCTAAGGCAAAAAAACCTCCATACAACAATGCATTCTTCCCCTATATCCATCTGTGTTCTTAGCTGGAAGATAGGTAAGAAATCTGGCTTAAAGTGTCACTTCCCATCCTCTAAAGTCACCTCTGCAGCTGTCACTGATGTGGAGTCCTGTATATAATCCACCTCTTACCTAAGCCCCCATGCCATGAGAGAACAGCTAGAAAAGAATAATCTTCCTTACATCTCTCTTAACTATGACTCTCCAGCAGGGAACATGCTCCAAGTATGACCTGCTGCACCCCAAGATACACTGCTGGAAGATACATAAATGCACACAATCACAAGCTCTGCAGCAAGACAACAGTGATGAATATTTTTATGGGGATACTGCAAAGAGAATTAAACTAAGAGTTGTGCCTCAATTCACACTCAGTTAGAAGCACATGACATGAAACTCCATCTTTCTGCTACACAGAAATTATACAAATTTGGAATGAAACAGACAGAACTACCCAGCAGATTTTCAGTTTTCATGACTAATAAGGAAGACAGAAGTCTACGTAAAGCAGAGGATCCCACTACCTGCATCAGTCCAGTATAGTTTGTTGGTGACCCAGTCAATTGCAAGTCCAGCTGGACTTTCCAGGCTGGTGTCCACCACAACCTAAATGAAAACAAAAAGAAAAGATCCTTAGTGAAATTAGACCTTAGTGAGAAAGTACTTGTCCAATGCACTACCCACTCACAAACAATGTTAACTTTCAAAAGGCAAAAGCCTAAGCAGAGCAATGCCATACAAGAGAGAACATTAAGTTCTTAGAAGTCCAAATAAGGCTTTTCTTTGAAGAAAAATCTATTTTTTTTGTGCCTGTTCAAACTGCAAATCCAAACTTTGAACTCTGTTTGCCTCATTTATAGTACCATCAGCTTAGGAGTGCGTGCAAAAAGCATTCCCAAAGAGCATGACTCTCGTTCCAAATGTAGAACGTAACAGAGAATTTAATACTTCTTCCTTTCAGATTCTAGGGCTACAACAAAGGAATTGACCACAGCCCACAAATCACCATGCTTCATGTCTCCATTCAAGGCTCTCCATACACCTAATTGTTTATGAAGTGTCCAGTGATCTCATTAGTTTGTCAGAACTAGGCAAACTATCGAACGAAAGATCCACCATGAACTGCAGTGCCTTAAAAAGCCAGTGTATCCCAGTGGCTTCAAATCTGAGGCTCAGGGAGTCTCCTGGCCAAATGACCTCCACACACAGTGAACACTGTACCTCCTGGTTCGATCCATCCCATTTTGCTCGGCTGATTGAGTCAGTGCTAACGTCTGTCCAGTAGACATAGTCATCCTTTGAGTCCCAATCTAGAGCCACAGCACTGCGAACATCAGCAAGGGGGATGACATCATCTGACAGGTCATCTGTGTCAAAGCTGATCCGACGGATGTCCATCCTTCGGGCAAAAAGCAGGAACTTGTCAAGACCTGATCAAAGGTCGAAAGGTCTTCTTTTAATTTCTCTAAGTTCAACAATACAGTCATAGACAGACAATTCCCTGCTATATCCACAACCTTAACCACCTACGTAATCTCTCACTGGCAGGTCTTTGGTCTTTTTTTTTTTACTGGAAGCAAAATATCACTGGGAGAGGATGGGCAAAGGGGGTCAGAGTGGTTGCGAGCTCTCTCCTGGGGTGTAACCTAGGCTGAGGGAGCAAGTGCAACCATATTCTTCAAAGGATGGCATAGACGTCCCTCCAAATCGAACAGCTATTTTAAAATAGCTCTTGAGAATCTGGGAGATAGTTGGTCAAATTCTTCCACATAGTTGCAAACTAAGAGAAATGTGGGAATGATGAAGACTGAATTTTTTGTTCATCACTAACACAGCCATTATGGGAACTTCAGGCTGTGCCAGGTAGCATGGTCCTAATAGCAGCCCTGAAATAAGGACCAAGGGTGGAATTTGCCTGCATCCCCACCCATGAAGCCAAGTGAGGGCAGTGAGAATACACAACAGGGGAATGCATCAAAAAGGTGAGGCATCCTCTGGCAGGACCCTTAATACTTTTAACTCTGTCTATCCAGTTGCATTTCCTTGGAAGCAAGTACTGCTGATGCTTAGTCCCACTTCCAGCCCTCTGCCACCCACTGAACATCTGAGCACGTGGTCCCACCTCACTTACTCTGGGCACAGGCATGGCTGCTGGTCTTGCGGAAGCCCGTGGGGCAGGCGCAGGTGTAATCCTTGCTGCTCGGCAGGCAGAGGTGAGTGCAGCCTCCGTTGTTGTCCCCACAACGGTTTCTCCCTGCTCAAGTAGCCAAAGACAAGAGCAACCACACATAAAGCAAAGAGTAAAGAAACGAGGAAAAACACTAGTTGAGGTGCCAAGACCACATGGATATAACTTCCCAACCCAGAAGTTAATTGAAAATAAGGAAACATATAAACTAAAGCACTGACTCCATTTCCAGGGCTCAATTTTAAATATGAACATTTAACTCTATGCACTTCAAGAGCAGATAATGGCAATTGAAGAGGAGTAAGGGAGGTATCAGTCATTACAATGCCCACTTAAGATTCTTCCCCGCCCCAAAACATCTCCTGTGTGAACAAGCCCCAGGTATTTCCTACTGAAAGGCCTCCACTCCCGGTGTCAGCAGGGGGAGCTGCGGTAACACCCAACTCCGAGGTACCGGCCGAGCAACCTCAACACGAGGGCAGCGGAGCAAGTTCTGCCACAGCTCCGGGCACAGGCGGGGCTGCGTCCCCATGCTGGGTTCAGGATGTCATCTCCCGGCTTTACAGGGAGTGGGTGGCTCCAGGTCTTCTACTGGCTCAAATGAGTCTCGACCCGCTCTGCAGTTACCTGCTGGCTGACGCTGAGGATGCAGCGTGTGGATGTCCATAGGGAAGTGGAGCTTGTTGCGGATGATCTCCTGGTTCTTGCCTGTGAATTTGTTGGCACTGTTGATGCTCTTGGTGTGCCAGTCTGTCCAGTACAGACTGTCCTCAAACACAGTGATAGCAAATGGGTGTGGGAGCCCTGCAACAGACATCCAATACAGGAATATGATCACGTGACTCAGTCTAGCAGGGAGACAAGGGAATGCTCTTTTCACTGCCCCTTAGGCTTCACCACACTCAACCTGCTCAAATACACTATATGCTAATTTAACAGACAATTCCTCTCTGCTGTCCTATAATCATAGATAGAACGTTAGGGGGCTGGAATGGACCTTAAAGATCCTCTAGTCCCAATCCTCCCACCATAGGCAGGGACACCTCCCACTAGACCAGGTTGCTCAAGGCTTTATCCAGCCTGGCTTTGAACAGTGCCAGGGCTAGGGCATTCGCAACCTCCCTGGGCAACCTGTTCCACCACTTCACCATCCTCACAGTAAAAAATGTTTTTCTAATACCTAACCTGAATTTCCCCGTTTTAATTTGTATGCAGTGCTCCTTGTTCTAACACTACAGTTCCTGATGAAGAGTCCCTTTCCTGCCTCCTGTTAGGTTCCCTTCAGATATTGGAAGGTTGCAATGAGGTCTCCACACAACCTTCTCCTCTCCAGGCTGAACATTCCCAACTTTCTTTCCAGCCTTTGTAGGGGAGTGCATCAGTCCTCTTATCAGCTTTGTGGTCCTCCTCTAGACTTCCTTCGACAGTTCCATGCTCTTCTTATGTTTGGAGCCCCAGAGATGGATGCAGCATTCCAGGTAGAGTCTCACAAGAGCAGACTCACCTCCTCAACCTCCTTTTGATGCAGCCAGTCATGACTGGATGGCAAACTCCATCCGTCGATGGTGACAGAATTCATTCCACAGTGAAAGAACAGGAGACAAGCACAGATGCAGGAGCCAGTGTCTCAAACTCAGATCAGCACTGTGCTACTCTGTGGTCTTTATTGCAGAAAGCACTCCCTGGAGAAAGCCTGTTACGTACCTTGGCTAATAACAGCCTTCCTATTGCGTCCATCAAGGTCAGCCCTCTCAATGACATGATGTTTGGCGTCCACCCAGTACATTCGATGTCCTGCATAGTCAATGGTCAGTCCATTGGGCCAGAAGAGGTGTGTATCCGCGATGATGCGCCGATTAGAGCCATCCATGTTGGAATACTCAATCCGGGGAGTGTTGCCCCAGTCAGTCCAGTAGATAGTACTGGAAGAGGCAGGGAGAGAACAGCTAGAAAACTTGTGGCCCACATACTGCACCCAGCATCATTCCTTATCAGGGCAAAGCAACATCAGTCCTGTGACCTTGAGCATGAGACTGGGTCACAGCCATGGGAGAAGTGAAAAGTAACATCCAGCCTGCTGAAAGTTGAAGGGCCCAGAGTAGGATTAAGGCTCTGAAGGGTCCCAGCACTGCCAGGTTCCCCAAACTGTCAATGCCAACTCAAGTCTTGAGCCCCAAGGTAACCTTTGTGACCAAGAATGGGGTTTTCAATGTTCAACAAAAAGCATATACATGGAGGGCTCATTGGGGTTTCCCCCTGGTTTCCCATATTTTCACTCACCCCTCCATAGGATGTAGGGCAATTGCTCGGGGTTTCTCCAGGTTCTGCCACAAAAGCACTTTTCTGTGAGTGCCATCCAAGTTTGCTACCTCAATTCGAGATGTCCCAGAGTCCGTCCAGTACAATTTGTCGTGGATCCAATCAATAGCAAGTCCACCTATGTACAAGACAGAATTAAGCACAGAATGAAACCATGGATCTGCACAGAAAAATAGTTCCCTTTCTCTGTCCACCTCAGAAGAGGCCCAGTTTCCTCTCCTGGCAGCCAAGATTAACTCCAGGGGGACACTCACCTAACACCCATTCCATCCAACCCATACCCTTCCTCAGGGAGATGCACTTTGTTCTGAATGCTGGGTCCCCACTTTCCTCCACTCACCCACCCTACACCATTGCCTCTCTTGTGATGACGCACCTGGGCTCTCCAGCCCTGTGGAAACCACCTCTTCCACATTGCTACCATTCAGATTGGCCCTCATGATGCGATCAAGCGTGACATCAGACCAGAACACCAGTTCCTTGCTGTGGTGGAAATCAAGGGCAATGGCATTTTCCAGGTTATTCAGGAGCAGTGTATACTCAGAGCGATGAGGCAACACTTGTCGGATATCAATTCGATTGGCAAAGAGCAGCACGGGCTCTGGCCCTAAGAATATACAAGAAGACAGCATTGGAGTATTTGACAGCATTTGACTGGGTCCTGTCTACCATTCCCCCTGCACCAAGTCCCAAAACAGAGTTTTGCAGTACTGGCAGCAGAAATCAGCCCTCAAGTGCAAAACACTTCAGAGAGCTGTTTTTACATCCTCTATACACAGTCCTAACTCAAAGATGAGCAGTTTTAAACCTTCTGGCAAACATTAACTCAGCAAGAAGCAATCATTCCAGGTCCTACCTAAGCCTGCCTCACCTCAGCCTCTGAAACCGTAACACTAGACAGCCACTTGGCAGCTGGACTAGAGTTTCTTTTTACTATATGCATTTCCTAGCCATGCAAACACACATGCTCTACTACACCTTCTACTACAGACAGGATACAGTTGAAATCTGCCTCAGCCAGATATAAACTCAACAGGTACTTCCACTGCATAAAACCATCCCCAAAATATCAACATCCTTTATGGATATCACTAGGGGAATTCCTAATGAAATCTAAAGTCTTTAAGTGAAATTTCTAATTCCTCAGCTCCTACATTAGAGGAGGAATAAAGTTAAAGAAGTGTATAAATATCTTTAAAAAAACCCAGCAGATCGCCATACAGCAGCCATTCACAGCATTCAGGATTGGTGACCAGCATCAAGGGTCAAACCACAAGGAGTTGTGATACAACCTCACTCATTGGAAAGGCTAAGACACTTCTCGAACAGAAAGCTCATTTTGTCCTAGGTTCTGAGTCACAAGGAATGACAAAGGACTAGGAAGAAAAGGCAAGCACCGTCTCCCTGGCAGGGAAAGGAAACAGTGTCGTACTTCTCTCCATGGTCAAAATCACACAAAATTTTCACAAGCATTTATCAACAGTGTGGGCATATCTAACACAAATCCAAGGTACCTCCTTTCCTTCACGTGTTTGTTTGGTGAACAGCACAATGCTGCCAGTGAGGCACTAAAGACATAATTATGAGAACCGGATCTAAAGACACACACCAGCTGTGTTGTTAGGTTGAACTCCCCTTTACCTAGAGCTTTGCAGCTACGTTTGTCAGGTCGCAGCTCGTAGCCTTGCTCACACCAGCACTGGAAGCCTCCTTCACTGTTGGTACAGCCTTGGCTGCAGTAGCCTTCCTCAGCACATTCATTCACATCTGCATGTTACAGAGAAAGGTACCATTAGACAGATCATCAACAAACCAGAAAATCTCACTGACAGATTGCATCTGCTTTCATACTCTGATTTTCACCCTATCAAAGCCATCAATTTCAAACATACCAAAGCAGTGGGGAGGAGGCTACTGCTCCAAAAACCCACCTTGGCATGATCGGCCATCTTCCAGGAGCCTGTAACCTGTGTGGCAAGTGCACTGCACCATCCCTCGTACCATCTGGCATTT
This sequence comes from Ploceus nigricollis, assembly GCA_013399945.1. Lineage (NCBI taxonomy): Eukaryota > Metazoa > Chordata > Aves > Passeriformes > Ploceidae > Ploceus > Ploceus nigricollis. The sequence goes on along the minus strand of VXBC01010271.1, from coordinate 1,797,686 downwards.
CTGAGCACAGCCACCATTGTTGACATTGCAATTCTCCTCCCCTGTTCTTGGACCTGCGGAAGAAACATGTGAAGATAACTGAACAGAAACCACAAGGCAGCTGCTCTTGCCTTCAGCTGTTAGGCAGCAGTCACCCTTCAAAGCAGGCTGAACAAGAGGGGGAGGACACAAGCTGTGCTAGAAGCTTCCTCTTTGCAGCCGGAACTCTCCTCTGCGGGCCACAACTGAACAGGACAACAGAGCCCAGATTAAGATGTTTTTAGGATTCAGTGTCTCTGCAGACAAATGGTGGTATCTGAGATCATAATATTTTCCCCATCATTCCTTGTGTGCAGTCTTCAATTGGCAAAACCAACAAGGTTTTTTTCTTCAATCTTTAACTCGCTCCCATTATCCCAGCTCAGACTTTCTTCCTTACACAAATCCTTCAGTAACACCAGATAGACTCCCACACATTAATGGGCCTCCATTTATGTCTAAGACTGAACTTGAGAGGACTTACGGCAGTTTTGATGTGGGCTCTCATCACTGCCATCTCCACAATCATTTGCTCCATTGCACAGCTTCCTCTGGCCAATACAACGCCCGTTCCCACACAGGAACTGGTCTGGGGCACACTGAGGGGTGCCTGCAATAGAAGAAGGGAAAAGTAGCACATCACAGCTTACTGATGGAAAAATAGTCATGGTGAAGAAAAGAATACAGAATATTTTCCAAGATTTGTTACAAACTTTTCATATGAGCACAAATACATTACTTCCTCTTCCTTTGAATTCAGCTCATCTAGCAGTCCTTACTGCTCCACATACTTTTATGCTGATTTGGAGGTCTGCAAACTCTCTGCCAGTCTGAGTCCACTGTTGCTTTACTGTGAAGCTCATCTGACTAGTTTCTCTTAGAATGATTGGAAGGTCCTGGCTTAGCTCCCTTTGGTTCCAGAATCCACAACCCTACTCAGCATGTGCAAAGGAGGAGTCAGTTCCTCATTTTAATAATCTGATCTGTCACACCAGCACAGCTATGGATCTTAAGCCTGCCTAGGAAGGAACATCTTGTCTAGCCCTAACTGTACTTTAATGTACTTGGAATGAGATTTACATGCATCCCTGAAATCTGAGCTCAGGCAACAGAATTTCACATGACCTACACGTTTCAACTTCTGCTGTTGGCAAGGAGACTGTACAGAATTCTTGTAAGCAAAGTAATACTGTTTGTAGGGACTTTGCCAATTTGATTGTTTCTTCAGCAATAATTGTACTGTCCTGTTGCCTCTTACTTCTTGTACTTCTTGAGCTAACTTGATTAGCGGTCCCTAAATCATCACCCTCTGATAATCTTACAAAGATAAAAGGACAATACAATTACCAGCAGAGAAACAATCAGATTGGCAGACTGCCCGTCAACAGTGTGGAAAAGGGTAGTTGTGAGATTAACAAGTACAGCTAAGAACTACAGACACACCAAGTGGGAACATAAGACCAGACAACATGCAGATTCACTTTTCAGAGCACAGGAATACTGTATATGAAGGATTCTGAAACTTGGACTTCATTTGTCATATCAAACATAAAGATCCTTACACCAGCTGATTGCCTAGTATTTTAGGAATCTTCTCTATGGCCAATAAAAATACAACTCTCCTCTAAAGCCAAGAGGATTTTAACTCTTGCTACAGACACTGGGACACCATACCATATCGCTTAGATGTGTTGCTTACACTTCCTGGAAAAAACAGTTTAATTTTCACCATAGACCTTTCACTATCACCATAGACCTAATGTAGAACTGCACAACTAACCTTACAGTAACCATACCTTGTGTTTGGTTTGATATGGAGATAGTGAATTTCAATGGCTCTGGAAGTTTGACTTGGCTTCTTTCAGTACCTCTAAATACCTTTGTTATCAGGATGAGGAAACAGGGTTACCAGCTTGTCTTTAAGTACGATTGCTTTTTCCAGGATCACCACACTGATGCTCACAACAGCTGACCAATCGAGAGCAGCTGCTCTCAAATGACTGCAAAGTGTGCCTCTCCACGTCCTCTGAGCTCAGCTGTTCTCATAGAACAGCCACTCTCCGCTCCGCAACAGCCCCAAAACAAGAGGTACAGTTTCACAAATCCATTTTGTCACCCCTAAAACCACTGTTCAGAATACACTGATGCAGAAGGATCAGTACACATAGCTGGGCTCCACTCACTAGGATGAATTCATGGATCAGCACAGCCTAGTCCTCAACAAAACCTACAGGCATCCTGAAGACTTGAAGGAAAAGAGAAGATTCTAGACATTCCTTGAATCCTACCATAACACTAGGGTGTGTTGAAACCCTCCTGCTCCCCATAACCACTATCATACAAAGGAATGGCAATATGTGAAATGAATACTAGAAAGAGCAACTCCTGAGCAAATATCTAAGGGGGAAGCTGACATCCTTAATCCTCTAAAACAAAGGTTTTGTTATTCTCTTCCACTAAATGTCCTTCTTGATTCCACTGTCTGCTAGAATTGTTCAGCAACTTCACAATGAAACAGGAAAGCTATCCAAAACTACCTAGAAGGCATAAGCTAGTATAGCCCATATGACAAAGGTAGTAACTTGGTACCTTATTGATGTTTCCAAGTCTGAATGGAATTGTCCCAGAGCTCTGTGGTAATTCACAATTTAAGGACAACACAGGAGGATACTTGACCAGAAAACACCTTCACCTAAGTTAGTTTAAGCACAGAGACCTGCACAAGTTGGCAAGCATATAAGACAGCCTACAGATCCCATTCTCTGGGAAGGACAGAAACTCTAGGCTGAAGTCCCTGAAGCAATACAAAAGAGATTTTACTACCTGCTACCATCAGGATGGAAACTTAATTAGCTATTAAGCAGCAAGGCAGCAGGTCAAACCTGTGTTCTCACAGTTCTCCTCATCACTGTTGTCAGAGCAGTCATCTTCCCCATCACAACGCCAGGACAGACGGACACAGCGTCCTGACTTGCAGCGGAACTGGTCAGCTGTGCACATAGACGTAGCTGAGAGCCCAAAAAATGAACATCAGATGAGCAAGAAGGATCAGAAGAGACCCAATTCCAAAGCTAACTGTCCCAAACACTCTTTTGCATCCACAGAAACAGAATGTTTCCACCAGTTCCCTGCACTCACTGCAGTTCCTCTCATCTGACTGGTCATCACAGTCGAAGTCGCCATCACACCTCCAGCCAGCATTAATGCACAAGCCACTGTTGCACATGAACTCTCCAGAGCGACAAGGCTGGTGAGATGCTGCAGAGATGATAAAACACAAAAAGATCAAACTCAGACCAATGTAACAATCCCCAAAGCTCCTCAGTACCACCCTTACCCACCATTATTACAGAACTTGGTCCTGAATAGATTTCTTCTGGAAACTGTAGTAATTCTTGTAAGCAGAAGTGCACCAACTGCACAGTTCTCATCACTATTTTCACTTTCCAGAGTTAAACAAAACCCCTAATAATGAAGGAGCCAGCTTATGTGTGAACAATTAGATTGCCATCTACACTGTAACCCCTTCTCCAGCCAACACAAAATGCATTTAGTTTCGCAACTCTGATTCTTGGACAAGGACGTCACCCTGCGCTAACTTACAGCAGTCAGATTCATCAGACCAATCCCCACAGTCATCATCACCATCACAGTGGTAGATGTCCAAGATGCAGCGTCCATATGCACACTGGAACTCCTCCAAGCTGCAGGTGGCAGCTGGAACATCTGATGCTAACAAGGGAATCAAAGAAAAAATATGTGAGGCAACAAGGCACAGTCTAGTTTAGAGGCAACCTTCTCAGTCCCATAATGGATTGGCAAGTATTCATTGCTGCTTATCTCTGCATGATTTGTATTACAGAGAGGAATGCTGGTTTTGCTTCATTGAAAAGCAGGTTAAACTTATATATAAAGACACTCATGCAGACGATCCAGTAAATATAATTTAAAAAAAACGTTAAATAGGATATTAGGCTATAAAGATGGAACTTGTCAAGAGCTGTTAAATTCTAGAGAAGCAAAAAGATATAAATGAAGAATTGATGGGAAAGCCTCAGAAAGGATCCAAGAGTGTCATCTTAAATCTTATGCTTGAAACACTATGTCTTAGTGCCAAAAAAGTGTTTAAATTGTTTAATAAATCTGAAAAAAGGTAGATAGAAAAATAGAAAAATAAAGAAACCTTAGGGATAGCTCCACATTAAGGACTGCAGCATGTCAGAAGGCAAGGTTAAACTAGGGAATGATTCCTTTAAAATTAAAAAAAAATAAGCACTTGAAGACCAAAGGAAGCCAGCAAGCAGCAGGGTGTCCAGGCCAGCATCTGACCTTTGAGGATTTCCCCCTCCCTTTCCTCTCAAGCTCTGGCCAAAACAACCATGCCTATTCAGTAAGGAGCACTGCCAGAGAGATGACCCTGGGCAAAGCCAAACAAACTAATGGTCAAGGATTTGCCTACTGCTCTCTGTTCAACAGTACACTAAGTGGGAAGGCATGAAAAATATTTTGAGTCCCACACAATAGACTCTGACACCTCTTCTCATACTATCTGGAAAATGCACTGTACGTTTCAGATATACAAGTCTCCCAGCTGAGGAGTTCTGAATATAAATCTATTAAACAAAAAGGAAAAGAAAGACCAAAAAGAAAGAGTAGTCTAGGAAGTGAATTACACCTGCCTCTCCAACTTGAAGAAATGGGCACAGCCTGAAGGCATGACCTAAGAGCTTTAATTCAGTGAGTGTCAGTGGCTGGATATGAAAATGTGTGTTAATGTGTCCCTCACCAAAGGAGCCCGAGTGCTTCAGTTTCCTTGAGAAAATTAAATCAGTGACTTAAATTATCATGCTGTGTGATTCAATTCTAACACACATCCCCAAAAGAAACGAAAAGAAAAGAGAAAAACCCAGACAAAAAAGAAGAGTGTAATCCCACCTTGTCCCAGACGAATGACAAACATGACTGTAGATAAGAAAAAGATGACAACCACATGGATGAAGGTAAAAGAACAGCAGGTAGCCAAACTGAACTTTTTAGCAAGTTACTTAAAATGTCTTATAGAGACAACTGCCAGCTAGGACTGAAATAGCATTTCAACTCAGAGAAACAGGGACATCACTTCTAGGTGCCCCTCCACTCCCACAGGAGGCAACGTTGGAATATCTCTCTTCCCTTCCTGAGGGTCTATTCATGGCCTTTGGTGAAGTGACAGGCAAGGGAACGAGAAAGGCAGAGAGCGAAAGGAGAGGAAAAGAGGCTGCCTTCCTCTTAGAGTCCTTTCCTGGCTTGGAAATGTTTGCAGCCCCTGGCTTTCTGCCAAGTCTCATTATCTGGAAAGATAAAAGACAACTCCCCCATGCATCCACTCCCCCTGCCCTTCAGGAGCTGGCGGCCCTCATCCCCCTCCCAGAGTCTTTTGAAGTTTTCTGCTATCTAGAACAAATTCTGCAAAATGCCTTTGATAGCAGGGAGGGGGAAGGGACCACTGCAAGTTCCAGAGACATGGACAGCGCTCACAGACTCAGGAGAGAGGCAGTGTGGGTTAGGAAGGGACACAAACTCCGGTCCCACTTGCTACAAGCCTGTGAAAGTGAAGAAGGAAACAACTGTTGTGGGTTCTCATGCCCCAACACCACTCCCTTCCTTCAGCATCGGTCACTTGTTGGGCAACATCCTGCAAAAAGCATTCAAGTGAAAAGACACTGGGCAGGTAGAAGGTGTCTTCAGTGTGCAGTACCTGAGGGTGGTTTCAATAAGCAGATATTTCCACTTCCAAAATTTCAGTCTGGAATCAGACAAGAGGAAAAAGAAGGGAATAGTATTCTTGTCTTCCAGCTGTCCTTCAACTCCTCCAGTTTTATAGAGAGCTATATTCAGTAAAGCACAAACCTCCTGCTCTGACTCAAGGTCACAGCTATGGGAAGAAAGAGAAGCAGCAAGGCACAGATGAAGTATGCCTGTGAGGTAACACAAGAGAGACGCCATTCTTTTGTGCCCTCTGGGGTAGGCAGCAGAAGGGAGCACAGCTGCCAGTACAGGCAGAACTAACTTGTTTTTGATCTCTACTGCAGAAAACATGCCAAAACCCAAGGCAAGAGCAGGTCCAAAGGGCTACTTCCTGTGATTACAAAGGAAAGCACTTACGGCAATTCTCTTCATCTGAGCCATCCTTGCAGTCTGTGTCCCCATCACAGAACCAGTGCTCAGCTATGCAGCTGCCGTCACTGCAACGGAACTCCTTCTCTGAGCACTTTCTCATATCTGCAGAGACAGCAACGCAAACAAAGCCTTGGCTTTTCTCAGAGGACCCAGGAAAACATCACACCATCCTCCTGAAGCTCCTAGGGCACCCACAAACAAGATTGCTCATTAAACCATACATACCCATGTCAGGCAGGGCCTGAGCAAAACCATAATTGTTCACTGAACTGACACAGAGTGCTGGACTTAAAAGGAATCCAAAGGGACTTCACAATGCCATGTCAAGGAATGAAAAGGTCTCAAGTGATTTTTTTTGCCTGGCAGGTAAGCCACAAAGCCCAAGATCCTAAGCAGCCAGCCCTTGGAATGGAATATCCCACAAGTTCAGCCCAGAAAACCAGCTGGGAGTGTTCAGGGAATCCTAGAGTTGCACAGGCTGGACAATTCCTTTTAAAGTACTCTGAGGGCAGTATTTACATTACTCACCACATTGCTCGTCACTGTTGTCCCCACAGTCATTGTCACCATCACAGTGCCACAGGCTGCGAATGCAGTATCCATTCTGACATGAGAATTCATCTTCCTCACACTCCCTTGGAGCTGCAAGGGATAAGGTGAAGGCAAGGCAAGAAGATTTAGCTTGCAGAACACCAAATGTGTGACACGTTACAAGTCAAGCAACATCATCCTCCAAGGACACAGTGATGCTGGAGAGCTGATTTTCCTAACAAATACCAGGAGAGCCACTGGAAGATTTCTTGAGTGTCTCTTTTCCACTCCGTTCACACACCAACAGTACAGCAGGCTCTAAAACTTGATGTTTAGGTTGAAGGAAGTAGCCGGAACAGAAAGATGAAGCCACTCATCCTATGCTGGTATGTATTCTAGCATTGTCCCAAGCCAGACTCAAGACAACCCTGCACAGAAAAAAGGTAATCCATGCCTCTTTTTAAAAGAATTAATAGTCTCTATCATTATCTAACAGATAACTGCTAGCAGTGTTGTATTTCCACCTTCTTTTCACAACAATGTCAAAGCTGTCTTCAAAGCAAAGGACATGTTCACTGAAGAGGGAGAGAGAAAACTTGAACTTCCTTTTGCGAACACCTCAGCATTTGCAGCCTCATTCCACTCTCCTTGCCAGTCTCCTAAAAGGAAGCTTGTCTGTAGACAAGTAAGGAAAAAAAGGGACTGCAAATTTAGCACCTGAGGACTCCAGTCCAACAGAAACCCCCCTGTGGTTACTTGCTAGCCTGAATAACCCCCCAGGAATCTCTCATGCACAGAACCTTGTCTTTCTCCTTTCATTGGTCTCCAAATCTTTTGATCACACCCTTCTCCACTGTTGTCTTAGACATGAGGGCGTTTCAATCTTTTACGAAAAACAGAAAACCAAAGAGACCCAGACGTACATATCTTTTCCTTCATGAATATATTTGATTGGACTGGAAAACTGAGCTTAGTCCTGCATTCCAGAGCATCACACAGGATGTCAACCCCTGAACTTTGCTTCCCAGTTCCTTGCCCAAAAAGGCAGGCAAAGATCAGGGATATACTGATCAGAAGGTGAACTAACTTCCATGCATGCAGTGGATATGGAATACTTTACAGTCAAGAGCTTTATTTCTACATTTCTTCAGATGGGGTTCCTCCGACAGAGTCACTCTGGAGCACCATGCACACAACTCTGTGTAGGCAGTATCCCTACAGCAACTCCCTCTCCTCAAGGAGCCCTATTTGAAGGGACAGGATGCTGGTGACAGGCCAGCACGGCAGAAAAGTCAGACAGTGGAACCTGAGGCCACAGGAAGTCAGCCAGACAGGCAGTTCAGTAGGATTTGGCAGGGGTTAGGTGTTTCCACTAACAGGGGAGGGCATGAAGAGCCCAGCTCAGGGAAGTGCTTCATGGGACATTAACTAGCAAGGCTGCAGGGCATAAACGGTTCTACAGCTGAATGGAGAAGCATCCCCTCCCCCAAGACAGGCAGCTGAACAGCAAGCCAGGTGCCAAGGCAGCAGGGCTTACAGGTACACACTTCTGTCACAGGCAGAATATAGCTTTTTACAAGCCAACGGTCCAATTCAGTGGATAGAATCTTACATTCCTGCAATAAAAAGGGTCAACTTTCCCCAGTCACAGCAGGCAGGCACTGCACCCACCCTCTTCCCTCAGACAGGTGACTTACGGCAGTCCTGCTCATCAGAGTCATCCTCACAGTCATTGTCTCCATCGCAGACCCACGACCGGCGGATACATTTTCCATTGTCACAGTGGAAGTCCAAGGGGGAGCATGTGGGCAGCACTGAAAGAGCAAAGAAACACCTCATGGAGCTGCAGTTAGCTTCCTTCCTGAAAACAAAGTTCCTTCCCTCCTGAGGAAGCAGAGCTAAATCTCTTAGAAACAAAAGACAAAATTTCAAGTCATCAGGAAGAGCTGTTCCTTAGAGGGGGGGTCAGGGTAGGTCTGTAGCTTGGCAGTCTCTCTTCCCCAGAGAAAAACTGACCTTTCCAAAATAAAGTAGCTGTCACAATTCCCCCATTAAGTTCCTTTTTCCTCTTTCATCCTTGAGCCTGCCGTCCTCCCGTAACTGTACTTGTTTTATAACACGCAAAGTTAAGCTATCAACATCTTTCCTGCATGCTTCCCAGGGCAGTCCATCCTGTTTCTATTAACACAGCAAGTTCCTTAGAGTGAGAACTATGAGAAGCAATGTTTTGACTTTACGAAGTAACATGCTACAGTGTGTTTCAGCACAGGGACTCTGTCAGGTTTTTTTGCCTAAGAAATCTGCAAGGAGAAGCTGAGAAGCAGGAATCCACTGCTGGGGATAATTTTCTGTACCTCAGGCGTACACAACAGAGTCCAAAGCTTGCTCGAGGTTTCCATCCAGAAAGGATGAAAGAAGGGGACAGACATGGGATGATGCCTACCTACACAGGAGTCTGTTTGCAATGGAGTGGAACCACAAATCCACAGTGTCTGAAGAGGCCTGGAGCCACAAAGCTGGAATTCAAGGGGGAACATCATTCCTGTTCTTTCCCCCACAGATGAGAGGAACACTCAACTCCGAGAGGTTCATGCTTTTAAGTGTTGCCAGCTGTGGTAGGCAAGGGGCTGCACAAGACTGTTCCTGACAGGTGTGTTCTCCAAAGAACAGCATTCGCTCGGGTGACGGGCCGAGGGCTAGAAAGGCTACTGCCTGAAACCCTTTCATCCCAGCCCAGCTTGCCGACAGCAACTCCCATCTTTCACCAGGCAGGCCAGCCCTTTTCTGCTATGCTGCTACTCCCTTTCCTGCCAACACTATCCTGGAGGTGGGAGTGAGAGTGGAGGAAGGTGGGTAAAAAAGGAAGGTGAAGACAGCAGCCACACACAAAAGGAGGATGATTTAATAAGGAGAACAAATAGTCACATTTTCAGTTTTTCCAGCTTTCTCAACCCTCTGCTCCCCCTTGGCCCAGGACTGCCGCCAGTGTCCTGTTAAAGAAGCATGGATTATATGTACTAAATCATTCACTGCTCTCCATAGCAAGTCCTCCAACATTTCTCATCGAGGCCCGGCCCTAAAAGCCCCCTCTGTAAGAATATATTAGGGCAGATAAATTCAGACTTTCTCTAACACCCATTTTTCTAACCACAAATTCAGATCATCTTCTCAGCTGTTCCTGCAGTGTGGCAGGCATTTCTGTATCTGAGGACATCATTGCAGATGTAATTGCTCTCAACATTCAAAGAATTTGGCACTGATCCTTGGGAAAAGGTCCTTCCCATCATGTCCAGGCTACCCCATGCAGATATCTATCCATCTCATATCAAGCTACTTCTGGGCCCCAGAGGGGTATGAAGGAGAGGGAAGCACAAAAATCTGTATTTTCCCTCTACAGGTTTGACAGCATCCTGATCTTCCAACAGCTGACCCCCTTCCTTATATTTCACTTTCTCTGGGTTGCTGCAGCAAAATGAAGAAGGAGTTTTGTCTTCTTCCTCAGGGCAGGTAGAAGTAGAAAACACTCTACTTTCCAAACTCTGCTTCCAAAAAAACCAAGACATTTTTGGACTCAGACGATCAGTCTTACATATCAGACCTCTCTCCCTCAAGAACAACTTCCAAACACTGCACGCTGAGAAAAACCTTCCCTGGCCTCAGCTGCAATTTCAGGACTAAGACCATCCTCCCAGCATATGCTTTAGCATGACTAATCACCAAAGGACTGCACAGGAGCCACCTGGAAGGGAATTTGCATGCTCACTCTCCAGGGGAGAATTCTTCAGGCTCCCAGAGGGTTAAGCCATTAGCACTGGTTCAGAGCAGATACCATTATCCCACTGAACTGCTGCATCCCTTCATGAGCTAACAAAATGAAATTCCACTCCTACAGGGAGCAGTTCAGCCAATTTCATACTCCCCCTAGATATAAAAATCAAGCTTCAAGCACAGGGCAAGAGAGCAAAACACAAACTGCCATATACAAAGGAGGACCAAATTCCCTAACCCAGCAGAGAGCAAGTGTGTGCTAGCCCAGACAACACTGGGATGGGGGCAGGGTGGGATTAAATCTCCTTCTACAGGAGCTCTCCTTTAAAGGAGGAAGAAAAACCACGAACCCACTTGAGACCAAAAAACCCAAACTAATGAATGAGGGTCAATGTCTCATAGAGAAGAAGAACTGTCAATGGGATCAGGGCAGGGATCCACATAAATGTGTAACCTGAGTCTAATAATGGTCAGAAATAGATGCTTCAAAAGAAAATGCAAGAAATTCTGGGAGCAGCTTTCACATGGGGGCAGTCTTCCTAATCCCCCTCTTCCTAGCTCTGCCCTCCCAATCCCTTCTTCCCACTAAAAAGCACACTGCTTACACAGAAACATTCCAGTTTCCTTCTATTTGCTCTAAGCACATCAGGCTCCACTTCCACTGCACAGCCCTTTGCTCTAGGGTTGTTACTAATCAGCTCTTCTGTTGGCCATTTATCACTTCATATTTTGATGAGTTTTATTTCCACAGAGTTAAAGCCAAGGCCCTATCACTAGCCCACAGTGAATGTTTAATACTGTTGTAAATACATCCAAAGTATTTGGAAATCTGAAGAAAAGAGGAAATTCAAAAGTTAGGAGGTCACACTTAGGACACTCAAACAACCACCACTATGTCTTGTTCTGACATAATGGTGCAGCTATACAGTCTGGTAAGTGTATTGCTTTTACTCATATAGCTCACTTTAAAAGCTATAGTCACAAGGTAGGTACATGCACTACAAATGCAGCAGCAAGAACTCTTTTCACTGACAGAGGTGGAACAAGACCTTTTCATCTTGCTGGAGGACAAGCTGGATTAGCATCAAGAAGACTAGAAACTGAATCCCCATATTCTCATCCCATCCTGATATTGATGCATGACCCTGGGACAGTTCTGCCTCTTTTGCCCCATTATCCAACCTGTAAAATGAAGGATATTTATTACTTTCTGAAACAGCTGCAAGTCCTTCATAGGCATTGCTTCCCCTGATAAGAAAGCAGTCATAGATTGTAGTAAGATGCTTTCACCAGTACTCACAGCAGGATTAGGCTATGCCAACAGTAAATATAGTTAAGCCTCAAACCTCCTTCTCTGCTCAATTCCAGCTTGATCTCTCCATATCAATGCAAAGAAACAATATTTTCCTAAGAGAGATGAGCAAAGGCAAGTCCCAGTTGGAGTTAAAAGCAGGCAAATGCCCAGACAGATAGGTACTAACTTGTCTCCCCAGGCAGAGCCAGAGGCAGGATGGGGAGCAAACCCAAGGAAGGGGAGCCAGTGAGAAGAACTAGGCTGGGCAGCAACAGCTAAAGAGAGCACATCTGTCAACTGACAGTGAGCAACACAAAAAGGCCTTTGAACTTCCAACCATTTCCCTGAGCTCATCCCTCTGCATGGTCACACTGGACATCATCCAATGTTTCAGCAAAGCTGGGTCTATCATAAGCCTGCTATTCCTCCCCCTCTCCCAACTCCTATTACACAGGACACTCTTTTATTGCCAAGCAGAAGGAGAAGGGGGAGGGAGGGGGAAAAGGGAAGTTTATAAGGTGAAACACAGACTGAATCACATCCCACTGTCCTTTGAACATTTTATCCCTATTGCCTGTGGTAAGCAGGTTGCTTTGTACCCAAGGACAGCAAGTAACTGGTGTTCAGAGCTCTGGAACGCAGAGAGGCTTGAACAATACTGGCCGCTTAATTAGACAAACTCTCATTCATGTGAAGAATGAGAAGTCAATTTTAAAAATAAATACAACAAAAAAAAAATCATGCTACGTACATTAGAAAAGTGCAGCCTGACCCCCAGCTATGTTCATACTCGTGCATATGTATAAACACACACATACCCACAAACAGATCTGTTTGCTGAGATCCGCAGCACAGCAGGCAAAAAGTCCAGGGACAAAAATAAAGGAGGTTAGTCTAGTCTCAGGAAGAAAAAGGAGACATTGCATTTTATTAACAAACATTTAATAAAATCTAGTTCCAGAATAACATAAAATGTTACTGCACTGCTGAATTGTATTTAAGGATGTTGCCGGTCAAAAAAAAAAAAAAATTTAAATACTATCAGCATCCAATCTTTCACAGCCCTTTGATCACAAGCACTCTGCCTGAGGGGGCATTGCATTGCATTAATTCTGGTGCCTTTTAAAGGAAACGCACATACTCCAGGCCCAATAACATGACAAAGTTGCAGATATGGAACTGGTGTGTTTTCAACAGAATACTGAACTCTTGACAAGAGTTCTTAGATTTTAAAACCTGAAGTTTAGAAGTGAAGCTTCACCTGAGCCTTTGCATCTGAGCTCCTGATTAAGTGAATCGCAGAAGGAAAATGATTCTTTCAGTTTCCATTAATTTTAATAAAAGATCTATGAGATTGTTATCCTAACCTCACCTTAAAAATTTTTGTTGTGGGGCTGATGAGCAGGTTATAGTGATAATCCTGCCTGGCAAGGAAGAGACCCTGTACGGGGCTTGAATGAGCTGTAGCTCAACAGGAACTGTGTAGATTTCTCCATGAGACAGGAACAACAGATCACTTTCAGTAATCTTTAAGGTAAAAGAAGTAAATTTTTCTTCAGTCCCTTTAAAAGAAGAAGTATTGTACAACAGTGCTTGGAGGTAAGCAAGCAAGTTTGCATCACGAAAAGTAACACATTTACAAGTTAACTATGTATGATACAGATCCAAAATTCAGAGCAAGAAAGCTCTTCTGGGAGGATGGTTATGGGGAGATTTGGTGTATCTTATGAGAAACAGAACTACGTATCAGTCCTCAGGACAAGTTTACTCAGTTGTCCTTTCACCCTTGCCACAGGAAGTAAGACTCATTCACACCATGAGGACTTCAAAGGGCGTGCAGAAGGGCAGAATGAAAACCATTCCTCTTCTTGCATGCGGCTTTCGTTAGGGACAGGCCAAAGCAGTCTCTGCTGGCACAAGGCAGGAAGGCAGCTGAACTACTCTGTGCATGTGCAGCAAGAGCTTCCAAGACAGACACTGTCAGCAAGCCAGAGTGCTGACACCAGACAAAGTCTATGGAGCTGGCATGACAGCTGGCAGGTTGCTTATTGCTATTATTACTACAGCAATCTGGCTTGTAAACATGATCCAGAGCAGGAAGCAAACATGTCACAGAATAATTGGCTTCCATCACAGCAGGGCTTCAAATTTGCAAGGAGAACAATTTCTGTCACAGGTAAGCAGAGGCAGGGCTCTCCCAAAACCAACGGAAAATACCTATGGAGAGGCAGACATTCCAAGGACATCGATACAAATGTGAAGTGTCTGGGGTGTGCAGAAACAGTGACAGCTGAGGAAGAATTTAGTGCATCCAACTCAAGAAGTGGTGATTTATTTTATAGTGTGCAACACAATAATAAAAATCCAAACAAAGTAAAACACACCATATTTCAAGAATTTATCTTAAAACTGAAAAAATCTCTCAGAAAGAGAGTTTCCCAGGTCTGCTCCTGTTTTTCATAGTTGTAACTCCACTCACTACCAAGTATCTTTCTCTTTTTTTTTACACCACACAATGCATTTCAAGCCATTATTATTTAATCAAAATGACAGATTACCAATTCAAGGCTAGAAAATTGCATTAATACAGAATTTAGCAAACTCCAATCAACTACTCAAGCATATATGCAGTACTGTATAGACACAGGTGCAAGACAGAATCTTGACTTGCTAAAATAATTTTCACCTTAACCTCCAGCCTGTTTCAGTCTCTTGCTTTATTAAGGGTCCAGTAGTCCAATGTCTTCCCATTTTCCTCTCCTCTTCCCAAGGAAGTAGACAAAACTCATTCTCCTCGTTGTATTGGCTTAGAGTATACATATGAGCATATGATACACTGAAAAAAGTACACTTTAATAAGGTATGGTTGCAGATTTATTTCTCTGGAAAATTTGGACATTCACAGGAGAAAAAAGAAAATCCTGTAACTCTAAAATTAGCTTGCCGCAGAGCAATGGAAAGGTGGGATTCCTTGCAAACACGTCTGTTCACTCTTCCAGTCAGAGACATCTACTTGATATTATAATTCCTGCCTGTAAAACTCAGAGCTGCCCATCCATACAATTGCTGAAAAAGAATCTAAATAGCTTTAGCATCTCAGAAAGACCCCATATAAAGTGGTTGCACATTGCGGTTCATAAGTCAGAAAAAACAACTGGGCCCACTCCAGCATGAAGACTAGCCCCATGTTTTTTGAGGAATTTTTAAGGTAGGCTTTTAGTGTATCTGGGGCTTGCTGGATGGCTTCAGAACAATCCAAACCTTTAGCTCAGCATTTGTATTAAAAGAAATTTAATAATTTCAATCAATTAATAAAACTTGATAAATCAAGTTCAAAACAGAGAAGCTCAAAATTTCACTCCAACCAGGAAACTTTATGCATGTCACAGACAAACAGCCAGGGAAAGAAAGAAAAATTAGTGAGCCAATTGTTCTCATGTACTGTGTGCATCACTGCTGATTCATGAGAAGCTTAAATTGATTTAAAGTTCAAGTAGTTGTTCCAAAGGGCTCAAGCCCCAGCCCTGCTCTTGCACTCCTGCTATCCTGTTTATGCTTGGCACAGGCAGCAAGCAGAGAAAATGGAAGGTTAACCCCACAAACGAGTACACCTCCAAAAGGCTCCTGTATGCCAAGCAGAAGGGAGGGATTTAGCAAACAACCTGTTCTGGCAAAAAGGTTCGGTGCTATAATAACTAAGCAAGACCTGAAACAGCACAGACAACTACCACAAACCTACACTGTAGAGCTGATCTAGTTCTTACAAGCTAAGAATAGTATCATACTTGGACTCATAATGAGCAACCACTCAGAGCAAGATATAACAGGCTTAAAGGAGTAAGTGTTCCTCGAGCTCCTCCACTGCAACCTTGAATGTGTGTGCTGAAGTCATGCACTTAAGAAATGGGGCAAAGGATGCTACAAAAATGTTAACTTTTATTTCTGCTTTCTTCTTTCCACTAAATTGTACTTCAAGTACTGCTGGCTGTCAGCTGAAAAGGTTATCTTTGTATCTCTTCTACCAGGATGCAATATTTTAAAAGGCAGCTCCTATTCTAGTCCTTCCCCTTGAATCACTTTACTACCCTGGATAAATGGAGCTCCTTATCTCTCCTTCCATCTTGTCAAACCTACTGTCCTTCTCTGTACATGCTAACTTTCCTCTATCACTAAATTGCAGACACCAACAGCAATTATATATAACAAGTTATATACTGAATAAGACCACAGAATCACCAAGGTTGGAAAAGACCCTCAAGACCATCTAGACCAACAGTCAGCCTATACCACCCCCAAGCCATATTCTCGAGTGCCACATCCAGACACCTCTTAGATACTTCCAGAGACTATGACTCCACCTCCTCCCTCGGCAACTTATTCCAATGCCTGACCACTCTTTCAGTGAAAAGTTATTTTCTAATGTCCAATCTGTACCTTGCCTGGTGCAACTTAGGGCCATTTGCTCTCATCCTTTCACTTGAGACATGGTAGAAGAGACTGACCCCCACCTCACTACAACCTCCTCTCAGGTAGTTGTAGAGGGCAATGAGGTCTCCCTAGCCTCCTTTTTTCCAGGCTAAACCTCAGTTCCCACAGCTGCTTCTCCCAATACATGTTTTCTAGACCCTTCACCAGCTCAGCTGTGCTTCTCTGGACACACTCCAGCACCTCCGTGTCCTTCTTGTAGTGAGGGGCCCAAAACCGGACACAGCACTTCAGGTGTGGCCTCACCAGTGCCAAGTACAGGGGGACAATCACTGTCCTGGTCCTGCTGGCCACAATATTGCTGATACAGGCCAGGATATCATTGGCCTTCTTGGCCACCGGGACACGTACACACACACACACACACACACTGGATCATGTTCAGCTGCTGTTGACCAGCAC
>VXBC01010271.1:1736933-1781022 GCA_013399945.1 Ploceus nigricollis | reverse complement strand
GACCTCCACCCACACACACACACACACACACACACACACACACACACACACTAGATCATGTTCAGCTGCTGTTAACCAGCACCCCCAGGTCCTTTTCTGCTGCGCAGCTTTCCAGCCTGTAATGCTGCCTGGGTTTGTTGTGATCCATAGGCAGGATCTGACACTTCAGCTTGTTGAACCTCGCACAACTGGTCTCAGCCCATCGACCCAGCCTCTTCCTCATCCACTAAATGGGTCATGTTGTTATAGAAGGAGATCAGGTTGGTCAAGCAGGACCTGCCTTTTGTAAAACCATATTGTTTGGGCCTGATCCCTGGTTGTTCTGCACATGTTGTATGATGGCACTAGGATCATCAGCTCCATGACCATCCCTGGTACCGAGGTCAAGCTGACAGGCCTTTAGTTCCCTGGATAATCCTTCTAACTCTTCTTGTAGGTGCATGTTTTATTTGCCAATCTCCATTCAACTGGAACTTCTCCAGTTAACCAGGACTGCTGCTAAATGACTGAAAGTGGTTTGGCAAGTTCTTTCACCCTCATTACTTTTAGGTGCATCCCTTCTGGGTTCACAGACTTATGGGTGTCCAATTAGCATAGCAAGTCACTAACTATTTCCTTCTGGATTATTGGGCTTCACTCAGCTCACTGTCACTAAGTTCCAGCTTAAGGAACTGGATATCCCAAGGACAACTGGTTTTGGCATTAAAGACTAAGGCAAAGAAGGCATTAAGTAACTCAGCCTTTTTCTTATTTCCCTGACACTATGCTACCCACTACATTCAGCTAAGGGTGAAGACTCTCCTCAGCCCTCCTTTTGTTGCCAATGTATTTATAGAAATTTTTCCTGTTGTCTTAACTGCAGCGGCCAACCTTCTTAGAAACTGTAAATCTAAAAAGGCAGAAGTCAAACCCAGTTTCCACATTCTCTGTATCACTTTATATTCTGTCTCTTATACGTCTACCACTATTTTATATTCTTCCCAACTTCCAGTGCCTGAGAATATCAGCAGACTGCTCACACTTCTGTATCCTAGTTTGCACAGCTTCCATTCAAATAGAGACAGGCCAGATCACCCTAATATACTGTCTCTCCTTAATATAGTATATCTTACTGTGCAAGACCCAAAGCTTCCTCTTTTTCAGGCCACAGAGAGAGAGACATGATGCATCAGTAGACACCAAGAGAAGAGTGGAATAAAGTAGCATGAAAATAAATGTTCTTCCTCAAAACACAACATCTGCTTCTACTTGTAATACAAAGACTTTCCAAAAAATCTTTAACAGCCCTTAGTGGATTATACATCCATAGACTTGTCAGATTGCTGTTTGAGAATGTTTGAAGTTTCAGAATCAATGTTTTGTGGCAAGGAGATTCACAGTTTAAGCATACGTTATATGAAGCAACTCTTGTTAGCACCTCCTGCTAGTTCCTATGGAAGATCTTATCTTTCCCACCCCCAAGTCCTACCATGCCTGCTTAGCTTGCAATTTTGGGTGCTGGAAGTTGTTGAAGTACCAAGAAAATCATATCAAGAAGTATCACTTGTCTAAATCATTACTGAGCCCACCAAAAATAAATTAAAACAATCCCATCACCATCCCCCAATCTCCTCATCTACCTGCAAAAAAGCCCTACAAGAAAAGCAATTTTCTTTTGTGCTTAGTAAAAAACCAGTAAAACCAGCTTAGCTATTGGATATGCCTCACCTCCCCAGGACTCAAGGTCTTCCACATTGCTCAATGTTTGCAAAATTTTAAGAAACAAGAATTTAAAAGGAAGGAAATTTTCATTAAGATGGGTTGACATCTCCCACGTTTAAGGAAGAGGAGATTCTTTAAAACAATATTTAAAAGATTAGGAAAGCTCCTTTCCATACAGTAATCAACAGCAGAAACCAGGAAAGGTTAGAGAAAGATCCAGCAGAGGAAGATAAATTTCTCTCTCGTGTCCATTGACAGGAGCCTTAAATTTTCAGCTCTAGGGCAACTTTTAGGAAAGGAGTTTCATGAGACCAGGCCTTTTTTTCTACTTTTCAATTATACCATGCTCTGTGGAATCCAAAGAGATGAGGTAAAAAAGGAACTTACTTGTGTTTCCACAGAAATAGGCTTTCTCTATTCATCTCTATCATGCTACACCCATTCAGAATGACATTTCACATCAGTTCTCACCTAGCTGGGCTCAGCTACACAGATGCCAACACTATGCAGACACACAGTACCTGCAAGGTAATGCCTCTCAGCAGATCCCAAGACCAATGAATGTTATTTCAGTGTTTGCCTTTTCCTCCCTTCTCAGGGCAGCAAGGACAGAAACTAGAATGTTACTTAAGAGGGCAGACACCCTCAATATGCCTCTTCATACTGTTTATTTTCTATTAATATTTAGAGCAAAATCATATAATTTAACTCAGAGATAGTACTTTTGCAAGGAAAAATGAGAAGTACTTTTCTCTGTCCCTCCTCTCCCTCTAACATATTCATGTCCAACCACTACCTAAAACCAGCTGCAAAAAAAGCCGAAGTTGGGCTTTCACTGTGTTTTATATCAGTGGACAACAGCTTTGTTTGACTCCAAGTCAGTCAAAAGTATGTCATCTACAATCAAAAACATCTGTCATATAAATGGTAGGATGTGCCTGTAAAACAGGGCAACACCTACAGAGAAAAAGATATTCATTTTTCCCAAACACAAGTCAAGGATGGTATTCTTACTGCAGCCATCTTCATCACTGTGGTCCCCACAGTCATTGTCTCCATCGCATTGCCACTGAGCAGGGATGCACGTGCATTCACCAAAAGCACTGACAGCACAGGTAAAATGATTACGCCCACAGGAGCACTCAGTGCTACTTGTAATACCTGTAAAGGAAGAAAAAAAGAAAGAAAGATATTTTGAAGAGATCCCATCTATTTTAGAGTAAACATTAAATACAAAATGACATCAATTTTTCTCTGTATACACACAGAGAGTGTGTACACATTACTGTGTATGAACACATCCTTGACTGCAAAGGACAATATTCACCCTCCTCACATGCTGAAATTGGAGATCAATTACTATGCACAGTTTCTTGGAAAGGGGCTCTTGGAAGGCAACAGCAAAACGCAATCTGCCAAAAAGAGACTTGGGAATCAGCTGAAAAATATCTCAGCACTAATCACAAACATTCAAGGAATGCCAGGTATCAGAACACCCCTTTTATTTTACAAAGTCAGTCCTCTCCTAGACCACAGCGCTGCTGCTGCTCTTCACTTACTTCTGACACTGCAATACAAGGGAAAACTCTGAAGTAGAATCCTTGCTATTTGAAGGGTCTTCTCCAAACCCTAAACTTTTTAGATGCAAACCTTTTGTGTGTCACTATTTTAGACATTTCAGACTCCAGTGAAAGTGGAAAAAATATCTTTTATTATTTACCTGTAAACATTAAACTGTTACATTAGGCTGTGCATAACTGACATTTATAAGAGCAAGAGGATTTTCAGCTTTACAAACTAACCAAAAGAAAATGCAGTCCAAACGATAATATATAACCTGATAAGAATATTTTTCCAGGCTTAAAGTTAGCCTAAGCACCTCCCAGCCCTCCTTTCCCACCTTCAGAACAATACTCTAACACAACTCTTGACTCTCACCCCTGTGCAAATGCAACTATTTATGATATTATCCCACACTTCCTCTTAAAAAAATCTCTGCCTTGAGAAAGAACAGGCTGTAACACCGCCCACCCCCAAAAAGAAAAGGTCATGCCTGAACTTCTGTCTGAAATTATCCAGACAATCTATATAATCAATATCACTGTTAAACAAATGATTATCAATCATCAACTCCCTCAAGCTAGTCTGGTTGGATTTTTTTGCATAGCTCCTCTTTCTGCAATTCAAACAAACCTAAAGCTCTTAGATTAAACAATAGATCATAAGGAAAGAATTATAGATAAATACCTGCCCCAAGTGGTAATCACATACATACTGAACTATTTTCGGCTTTTTGATTTCATTGATCTCACTCATGCATCTAGTGTACCTGTGATTAACCACAATCTGTATCAATTAAGCAAAAAGAAAAAACAAGACTCATAATTTCCTTATTTTCCATTCTAATTGAGAAAAGCAATATCTGCAAAATTGATGTAATACTTCTGCAACTCGTTCAACAGCAGAATTCCCTCCAGTGAAGACATCCACTTGTGCAAGTAAAGCAAAGATTTAACTTCAGAGAGGATGCACTTCAGTGAAAAAGGATTACATTATGTTTCTTCTACACAAAACTGGTTGAAGAGACTTCTGCCGGCCTCAGCTGCCTGCTTGGAAATGCTACACTGCAGGTTACAAGGCCTTAACTACAAACTATTTTCCAAGCTGAACTGCACCCAACAAATTGGTTGTGGGATTTCTGTTCAATCTGTCATGGGTGTAAAAACCTTTTATTCTTTCACTCCTGCCCACTACAAGTTACCTTTGAAAGGTTTAGTACAAAACATGCATCTCAAGGTATTACTGCATACAACAGAAAAGCAGACATTGTCTGGTGTAACGAGGGATAACGGCTAAAAACAGGAGGTGAATAAGGAATGCAAGAGGCCAGAGCAGTCAGATCTTCAGAGGACTTACCACGTATGGCCAGGGCAACGGCTGGCTCAAAAGGACAGCAAGTGGGTGATGCAGCCAGAAGGCAAAAAAAGCAAAAGACATTCCTAAGGAAAAGCAATTCATCATCTATGCAACATTTCCAACTAGCAGAAACAAACTAATGGAAATTCAGAAGAACCACAATCACCCACAAAAATCAAACAGGTTTCTTCAAACTGACATCACAGAAAATTCAGGACAAAACATCTGCTGCTGTAGGTGCTACAACCTTTTAAAAAGGCAGAACTAGTTGTATATTGTAGTCAAAGTAGCTGCTGCTTAAACTACCTTTTTCAAAGCAATTTTCTACCATTATCCTCAAAAGCACCCAAAACACTCATCCCAGTTACTTTAAGCTCCAATACCCCTTCCTGTTAGAGTACACAAGACCACTATCACTTAGGTTGGAAAAGATGTCTAAGGTCACCAAGTGCAACCATTAACCCAACGCTGCCAGGTCCATCATTAAACCGCATCTCTAAGTGCCTCATCCACATGCCTTTTAAATACCTTCAGGAATGGAGACCCTACCATTCCCTGGGTAACCTGTCCTCCAGTGTTGACAACCCTTTTGGTGAAGAAATTTTCCCTAATATCCAATCTAAACCTCCTCTGACACAACTTGATATCATTTCTGCTCATCCTGTCACTTTGTACCTGAGAGAAAAGACACCTACCTCCCTACAACCTCCTTTCAGGTAGTTGTGGAGAGTGATAGGGTCTCCCTGAGCCTCCTTTTCTCCAGGCTAAACAACCCTAGCTCCTTCAGCCCTTCCTCTGAAGACTTGTTCTTTAATCCTTTCACCAGCTTTTCTGGCCTTCCCCATGAGCAGCATGGCAGTACAGCTCTGCAACAGCAAAGAAAGAATTACTGCAGCTGTCCCAGTCTGCAAACTGTAACTTAATCTGCCGTATTGTCAAACAGTGCTCTTCAAAGTTGCTACTAATATTAGGTTACATATAAGCACACACATACTAAATCTGTTCTTCTCACCCCATTGAAGTTGCTATGTTCCATCATCTCTGCTTTGTGATTTTACCATGCTACTGAAACTGCTGGAAGCTGAAGGACATGCTATGACCCAGATACCGACACTCTCTCACATGCACTAGCTGGTGTCTGTAGTGCTATTATGTAAGCACACTTTGCTCAACTATTTCAAATTACAACCAGTGCAGATCTAATGGTTTGTGATTTGTGACCCTTAGGAGAACTAACCTCCTAGTCATTTATAAATAATGATCTACCCTGGTTTTGCACTTGTCAAGTAATGCACATGATTGTTGGGAAAGATTTCAAACCATGAACAGTTTCAGAAGCAAATCCTGGATGGCTAGTCTTTCCCAGCAAAAAGAACAAGGTGAATGAAAGTTGGCACACCTTAAGGCAGCAGGAATTTTCTCAGTGATTTCAGTGTGGATAGTATTTCACCTTTGGTGTCTCATGATTATTTCCCAGTGCTCAGAGCTCCAGTCTCACTACCTTGTAACTGTATCTGTAACAGCAGAGGGTCAGGAAGGATAAAGATGAGAAGCAGGTTTTTTCCAACTCCAAGCGGAAGTGGTGCACTTGGTGTGAGAAGCCTTAGCAGGAGACCTACTCTCTTACCTCAAACTCTCATTAAATACTGGTAGCATGAGACAGAAGGCTGACCAAACACACACATAAAGCTCCAGTGTCACATTTCAATCCCAGTTAGTCAGTGGGCCAGGAACAGGATGGAAATCAGCACTTGCTGTTCAGGCAACTGGACCAACAATCAAAGGGGACATATCTAATTGCACTTCTACACATTATTCTGGAGCAAGAACAACAAGAGGCACCTCTGGGCTCAGTAATGACAAATATTTTTCCTGAAACTTTACATCACTTTGCAGGCTTGGACATTTTACTAACTCTGCATTCAAAAATATCTTCACTTATGCAGAAGGCAAAACCCTGACATATTTTAGCAATGCAATATATACAAAATGATACAAAAAAGCTAAACAGAGATATTGCCACATGCTGAGCTGATATCACTCAATTTTCATGGCCTCTCCTGATCCCTCATGTGACCACAAAAAAATTTCCTATTCTCACTTGCCTATGGGTACAAACAACCAAAAAATTATCTTCGCTGTCTGTAGTTTGGTTCCCTCCAGATGCATAGCAGCAGGATCCAGTAACCAAACAGTTTTCTAGCAAAGTATACAAACAACCTCCAGATTTTAAAAACAGAAAGACAGTCTAAACACAGGCCTCATGCTTAACATCTGCTATCACTGTAAATTTAGCATGGTATGCTCCATTTCTTCAGATTCCTTCCAAATATCCTCCACATCTTCATATTTATCTGATAAATGAAATGTCACCTAAGGAAGGGTGAGTTGCCCCCACTTCTCTTAAAACAATAGTTAGGATCTACATAGTTTTATGTCTAAAGTTGGCAAAGCAGTTATGTAATTTCTGGCTGAAAAGCAGAAGTCAATTATCATCCTGTTATTTTTGGTTTTTTTGTTTTTTTTTTTTGGGGGGGGGTGGGGGGAGAGCGAGGGCAGGGCTGCTTAAACAGTAGGTTGTTACTCTGCTTCCCTCACCTCCCAGCAACTCTTCATCAGGCCAAACAATATAGCCCCATAAAGCAAAACCTAGTAATACACACAGCTTCATTTTGCTGAAAAAGTCACTTGCAACCCTCAGAACTATTACAGAGCAACCCTTTATTTGTCACAGATTCATAAAAATATTGACACTACAAAGAAAACTCAAGTAGACAGGATAATTACCAAACTGGGGTCTGTAGCTGTTGCTTTGACAGAAACAGTAGATTTCTAGTGGAGAGTGAAAACACTGTTTTGTTTAAGTCCTGATGGCATGCTTTATTCCAAAAAGAAAGATTATAACCCATTCCCTCTTCAATAAAAATAATGACACATGGCAGCTCTTAACACTATTTTGCAGCAATTCAACTTTTGACAGGCTGTTGATACAACATGGAATCATGCAACAGCCCAATTTGGAAGAGACCTCAAAAGATCACCCAGTCCAACCTTTTGTGGAGAATAGAGCCTGGATGAGATTATCCAGCACCCTGTACAGTTGCATCTTGAGAACCTCGAGTGATGAGGACTCTGTCAAGTCTCCAGGGAGGCAGCATGATTGTTCTCACCGTAAAAAGAATCTTTTGCTGAGATGAACACATTCCTGTCAGTCTCTAGTAGCATTCTAGCACTATCAGAATTTTATCATATTCACATATGGATGAACTTTCCTCAATGAACGACTGCAAAAGAATCTGGCTTTAATGGTCAATGCCATGCTGCCAATGCCATGCCTTTCCAAATTTTCTTTTATCCAGGTATCAAGAACCAGCTACATAAAAGAGACTCCCACTCCACACCACCCTGTTGATTGTATCTTTCCCCTTTGATCCTAACACAGAACCTCTTAGTGTTATTTTTAAAATCAGCAGTAGGAAGTTCACAGCCATCCGTTTGTTTGCACCACTCTCCAATTCCTCATGTACCTGTAACACCAGATAGCACAGCTAAAACCATGGCTAAGTATCCCTTAAGTGCTTCTATGCTACAAGGAAAACAGCACCAATAGCTTTAGAAAAGCCAGAACTATAAACAGATTTGGCATTATTTACAGTTGCAGACTGTTCAGCTCAGAATCAGAAGCCTCTGGAAAGAACAAGCATTCTCTTGGTTCAGCACTGCATAACATACAGATCTGGGTTTCTCCCCCTCCATGGACAGGCATCTAATTCTGGCCTACAGAAGACCTTCAATGGAAGGCAGAGATCTTTCTACAAACCTCATTATTACAAGAGACAGAACCAAAAATATGACAATACCATATTTTATAATTTTAACTCTACCACAGAAAAATGTTGTGAGAATAGAAGGTATAAGTGGATATTGAATGAGGGTGAAAATACAGGACACATTTGACACTTAGAGTGACAAAGAGGAAAAAAGAAATCCAGGACTTTGTAAATGAAATGGAATATGATTAATGGCATTAAAGGTGAAAGGAGAGAACTAAAGTCCTAATAGTGATGGGTATAAGGCTGTAGGGTTTTTTCCACAGAGAAAGCATGGAAGGGTATCCCCACATGCATTTTTGAACAAATCTGGAATAAGCCTCAGAATATTTTGCCCTGACTTCAACAGATGCACTGAATTTCTTTCTTCTGTATTTTAAGAACTCACGAGCATCTGATTGTTTACTTGGGGTTAAATTAGTGAATTCTGTAGCATAGCCTTTAATAGCCTTCTTAACACCTTGCCCATCTATTGCTAGAAGGTCTGTGAGAGATAACAATTATCCTTCTTTCTCCTCTTCCAGGCCAGGCTCTCTTTTGCATTCCCATCACACAGACATCTTGATGAGGACATATGAGGGGATATGTCAGATGGTCTTGAGCATAGTTCAGATGATACACTTTCCTTCTTTATCCAGCACTTCCCTGAATTCCTACAGCAAAGAAGCTCAGCTTTATTTGCTTGCCTGTCTTGAGGGAAAATGAAAATTTTGGATTCCTCTCTTACCCAAATAGCAGTTACCACTGAAGGAAAAAGTACAGTTAATCTAGCTTTAGAAGAGGGATTTGCTGACCATTGTTTAAACTCAGAGCTCTGCTGGCAGACACAGAAAAGGCAACATTACAGCACAACAGGCTGATGTCAGAAGGGGCACCATGAACTGATAAAAGCCAACAGTTTTCTCTTCTACTCCCATTACAGAAGCATCTGAAGCAGTTCTGATTGGGTACCCACATGGTCTTCGAGTTGTTGAAACCTGCCTAGACTAAAGTTAACATCATTAGGAAGAGCAATCCAAAAGTTATCAAAGCTTTAAACAGAATTGTTACAGTTTTGTTTGAGGAAGTATGTGATAGTGGAAAGGTTAAAGGGGGAAAAAAAGACATAACCCTCAACAAAACCACATGAACCAAAGAAGAGACTGAAGATGTTACAGCTTTTTGGTAATGGAATATGGTGCCTACTTTGGCAGTCTCCAAGTGAGAATGAAAGTTTCCTAGTCCTAGAAGTTCCCCTTTCAATTTGAAAAAGCGGGGATACCTCAATCCTGAACCAGCTTGTTCTCAATTAAACAGGTGACTGCACAAAGTGCTAGGGAGAGGCACATTATCAAGCACAATCGCCTTCAGTTACCACATTAAACTGCCCAACTACACACCTTAGACCTCAAAAATGTTACACTTAATGTGAGCACAAAGAACAGAAAGCATAAGGAAGAGAAATTCCACAGGGCATCGGCTAATTAGGACTTGAAGAAAATAAGGGGTACACCAAAGTACAAACTGACTGAGAGTTGGTGCAATGGGTGTATGACTGAGTTGGAGTGAGACTGGAACAGAAGCTATCTTTTCAGAAACACTGCATGGGGAGAGAAATAGGAGGCTTTAAAAACATGCTTGAGTCTCTGGATCCCAATTCTGATCCCATAGAATTAAAGATCAGCAATCCCGCTGAAAACTTCTACCTGCAGCTGGGGAGTAGGAAAGTATTTACAGAAACAACTATTGAAAAAATATACTGAAGAAGCATTTGATTTGAACATAAAAAGACTCAATGATTAAGAAGCAACTGTTACAGTTCCTTCTTCCAAAACTTTAAAATCATAAATTAACACTTTGCAATAATTAATGTGACTATAATTGAGGTCTCTAGATACTTGTCCTAACTCTATTTATATCTTCTACAGAACCTGACAAAATTACTTCTTCCCTTCTACAAGTGGGTATACTACTATTATGCCACCACAATGTACTAAGGCTTAATGTTTAATCTTTTTCTTCATATACAGAGTCTTTGAACAGAAGGTGCATTATTATTGCCATGAAATCCTACTCAAAATCTTATTCAGATTGGCTGGGTTACCAGCAAACACAGATCAAAAAAGTCAGCTGAAGGACCATAAACAAAAGATAATGAGAAATGGCAGCAAGTCAAGCTGCAGGGGGTAGAGATAGCTAGTAGGTATTATAGGGATCAGCATTAGATCCAGTCCCATTAAATAACTTCATTAATGATCTGGAAGAAAGAATAAGTATCAAGTTAAAGGAGGCTGCAAATGATACCAAAATATGAAATATTCTGCTCCAAACACAACAGAGGAAAAAGAAATAATATAGAAGGGACCTTAGAAGATTAGAATTATGGGCAGGAAATTAAGATTCAACCTTTGAAAAATATTTTTTTTAAACTAGTGCATCTGGTGGAAATTAATTTGAAACAGATTGAACAAATTAATAGAAAAGGCTGGGATGCAGCAATGCCTGGAAAAATCAAAGAGCAATAACAAAAGACTAGCTACTGTTTCCTGCTATGACACAATATGGCAGCCAAAAAAATACTTTAAGCTAATTATGCCTAAATGTCACATCATGGAGGAGGAAACTTTCCCCCTATCTGCAGAAATGGAATGTATGATTAAGGTCCATACTGAGGCTTGTACAGGGAAATTAGGCATCATATTCTAACCACAGTAACAAAACGTTTATCAAAAGTGTGTTACGGCACACAGTTCCCTCAAGACTCCAAAAAGATTCTGTTTGAAGCCTGAACCAACATGGTATATTTTTATTCCCTGCTGACTATTTAGTTCTTGAAATCAGACAAAAGGCAACAACTACCAATTCTATGAGGGCTTTTTTTCTGAATAGCAAACATTGTTTCCTGAGCAACTTCTTAGTTGCCTATGGAAGTAGCTCACAGTGGACAACACATGAAGTCTCAGCAAAGAAACAGGAACCTTTCAACCACTAAAGCATGTTAAACACGTCAAAATCTCAGCCTTAAGTTCTTGTCCAAAAGCACGCATGAACTATCAGGCAAATGACAACTATTTCAAGTGGACCAAGGAATTTTAACAGGTGAGGCTAGACAGGAGAAAGCTGCATCTGAGTGACCGCATCTGCAGTGCTATCTCCAGCTCTCAGCCCCTCAGCACAAGAGAAACATGGAGCACATGGAGCAGGTCCAGTGGAGGGCTATGAAGATGATTAAGGAGATGAACCATCTCTCTTATGAGCAAAGGCTGACGAGTTGGGCCTGTTCAGCTTTGAGAAGAGACAGCTGAGAGGGGACCTCATCTATGTTGGTATCTGAAGGGAGGATGTCAGAGGATGGAGCCAGGCTCTGCTTGGTGGTGCCAAGTAATAGGACAAGAGGCAATGGGCAGAAACTGATGCCTGAAGTTTCACTCAAGCATAAGAACTTCTTTGTTGTGCAGGCGACCAAGCACTGGAACAGGTTGCAGAGTCTCCCTCAGAGGAGACATTCAAAAACTATCTAGGTGCAATCCAGTGCCATGTGATCTAGGATAACCTTACTTGAGAAGCGGGTTGGACCACAATACCTAATGTGGTCCCTTTCAACCTGACCCATTCTGTGACTTTTTCCCCCAGCCTTCTCTTCAGAATCCTATGCAGCTCCTTCCTGGGAACACCAGAACTACTTTGTAAGGACCTGGTAAAACACCTCAACTCTAATTTCCAGATATTTTGGCTGAAATGTGACCATACAGTGATACATTTTGCATATTTAATAGCCATTAAATGGCAAATGTCCTTTCTGTAACTACAAGATTCCCTCAAACATTTGGAACTGGCAGAAGAGTAGAAAATCCTGGTTTTGTTCTGTAGCTCCACACATCTATCAAACACTGCTGACATCCAAGAACCCAAGCACCATATCGGCCTGCTTCAAACATCATGTCCTATGTTAACAGAAATAGCCCTTTTAAAAAAGTCTTTGAGCCTTTCAAAAGATCAGAATTCAGTATGATGGTTCTCCCGCTCTCCCTACAAGTGTGTACAAAAACATTAGATAGTGGGAGCATCTGTTCGTTTTACCAAGAATCTATGAATGTGCAAAGACCTCACAAAGCCAAGAGCTGCAGTATGCTACCTCTGACATTCTGCTTCTTACCTCCAAGACCCTAACTGGAAGAGACTGAGCCTCTTACATACCTTTAACCCACATACTTACATTTTCTCTGTGGATGAAATAATTTTTCCTACCTGGATTCCAAGGAGCAGGAACATTGTTTCTCACCATGTGAATTTTTTTCATGTTACTGCTAAAAGCATTCCTTCAGTCTTGGCATTTCATTACCTGTAGCTTTTCTCTCTTTGGCAGAGAGAATGTCATCCATTTTATATTATGAAGTGCAGAGTGATACCTGAAGGATGCCATCAAGAAACATGCTTTGCTGATTTTAACATGAAGCAGCATTTTCTTACATAGCTGCAGGCTCCTGTGCAACTGCATGTCAACAGAGAACTGCAACAAAGAATTCAAGGGACTTACCCCAGCACTAAATTACTTGTCATGCAAGATCATTCCACTCAAGCATATTAAAACATAAATGAAATACTGTCCCCTGAGAAATAGACAGAATGACAAAAGGTTGTTACTGCATAACATCACTCAAGAACATCATCATCCAGCCTAAAACATTGCGGGAATGTTTAGCTGGACCACAAGGGCCTGACAGGCAGAACTACAGGACTCAGGCCCTTTCAGAATACACACACATGTTAGACAAACACTTCAAAATACTACCTTAAGCTTATGTCATGCTGTGCAAGAATTAGTCACTTCAGCAATATGAGACACATAACTTTCCATTTCTTTCACTGTGGTTTTTTTTTTTAACCCACACTCTAACAACCTCTACCCTTTCCTGTTCCATAAAGGTTGCAAACAATTTACTGTTCATTTATCATGAATAATGCAGTACACTAAAATTTAGAAAATAATAGCACAACAGCAGAAACGTTACCAGGTGACTTTCAAAATTACTGAGTGCCAGCTAGAGAAGCAATTGCTAAGAGCCAGCTAGAGAAGCAACCTGCTGTTTTAAGCAGATAATCCACAGGAAAAAGGTACCTCTGATGTATTTCACCTAGTACAGTTACCTATGAGTTTCACTAGCATGACAGCACTTACGAATGAAGGTCACTGAAGAGCCAGAAAACATTCTGCTATATCAAAGTTCATGGAAGTGAAACACTGGGCTTTGTTTTCCCAGTTATGGGGCAGAAAACATTGACATTTTAAGTTCTGTGAGCTATCCTTTTAACTTTTCCATTACTTCATAGACAGACTTCTCTCATCCTTGAAGTAATTATCCTAAAGTGATCCTTACATTATCTCAGCTACAGGAGCATCAAAGGTTTATTATAGTCACAGTAAGGACATGCTCTATCACTTCTGGGAAACAACCTGAAAGAATCAGAATCGCAGAGCTATTGCAGAATTATGGAACTTTGCAATCCTTCCCCTTCACTAAATGGAGAAGAATGTAAGCAACCTACAAGACCTAATGAAAACCAGCTTGGCGTCTGTCACTCATAACTACAATATGAGAAAATAAAGATTTAATTTGAATACATGCATTCCTTGCTTCACAGCTGAGAAAGACATAGTTGTCATCTCACCACTAACTAAATATGAATTGAGCAAAAAACAAGCAAAAATAAAATCCTCACTCAGCTTTCAGTTTCATATAGGAGAGCTATATATCTTCCTGTCTGCACATAGTGTTGAAAAATAATGGCTTCCAACCATGACAGAGGCTATTCTGGAACCAGTTACAGGTCACAGCATTAACAAAAACTGAAAATAATGCCAATTTGTTTTAATCTACTGGCTGTAAACTGCATTGATTTACCTGCAGTGGCATGAGCAGCTAAGGTGTCTCAAGGTGGGGCAAAAGGAAAATGGAGTGGTCAAAATATAGCAGCTAAGAGGAGGAAGCACCACTGCCATCTTTGCTTGAGAAGTTGTGCTCAGAGGCTCCAAGGATCCAAGAAAAACTAGAAGTGGCATTTTTTGATCTGGGTTGCAAGGATAAATGTGCTTTGGAAAATTTAGAATCCAGCCACTTCCTTACCACAAAGTCTACAGGAAAATCCTTTTCCTTTTGATTCAGAAGCTTCTTGAGCTTTTAGCTTCTTCTGCCACACCACTCATGATCTTTGTTAATTACTGCATCAATGCTGCTCCAGTGCTCTCTCAATTTACAAATTACCCATAACCTTGCTCAACACAATTTCGAAGCCATTTTTATTCTGTCTTCAAGGTTTCACCTGGCATTGGCTCTCTGAACTACTCTAAGTAAATTAGTCCCACAGGAAATTATCAGCCAGCTTCTTTCATCTTTCAGATGCTCCAGGCACTGGACAAGCTTCAAGGACATTCTACCCTCCAGAACATCTCTCCAAAACCCAGAAAACTCATTTATTTATTTAACCTTTTCAAGACTTCTGTCTTGACCAGTGCCGGAACACACCAATACTGATAGCCATATACTTCTTTTCAGCAAGTAAAAGTGAAAGCATTGAAAAGTCTTCCTTTTCAAGGAACTTTAGGTTCTAGCGGGACTGCAGCTGTCCAGGCACATAGTGCAAAGAGATCAACTGGCTCTAAAAAAAGCCATTGTCGCTTTTGCAGGCTGCAGTCAGATTCTTCCCATCATTATGGCATGATACAAAAAAGACCAAGTTCCTGGACAAGATAGAGACTGTTTTCTTATAAAGAGATGATTTTAAGGAGTTTATTTTGGTCTTCTATAAAGAGACCCTCATGTTAGCAGTGGAGCATCTGAGCTTTGTAGCTTTCCAGCTCTGCCACACAAGAGACTGGGAAGCCAACCACAAGAGCTCAGCCTAGCAGAGGAGTCCTCCAGGGAAGGGATAGGATACACAATGTGGTTTTGTGGCAATAAGGAGGCAGGAGCTCGTTTTTGCAAGCCCATGGGCAGGAGGACTTCAAAAGCACAAACCACAAGATAAATGGAGCTATCTTGGGACAAAGAGAGTTGTTCTGTATGTTGTTTTCTAAAAAATAACTCTATACATGATATTATGTTGCCCTCAGAGGATGAGGGGCAAAGGAGCAATTATTAACTGGCCAGATTGAGCTGGAAGAACACAGCTGGGTCTGGCAAAGAGAGGTACCACACAGCCACAGAGACATCACAGCAACTGGGCTGCCTACCAGAGAACTGGATTAACTTAAAAGTAAAAAAGAAACCTTTACCAGCAATATTTTTTTAATATATATATGCACACATATATGTACACACACACACGCACGTGCACTCAAAAACACATGTTTAATGCAAATATGTTTTATGGGCTCAGGTGGGATAAGTTCTTTCTAACAGAATTGCCAACAGGAAGAACACAAATGTCAGTGTTGGGGTTACTGCAGGGCAGCTATACTGTACATCACCCCCTATTTAGCCCACCCACATTTGTTTGCTTTCAGGGCAGCCCATGAAGCATCAACCTACACCTCCCACAGCACCTGGACTTTAGACTGCTTTGCAACACTTAGAACATGGTCATCAAACTCCTCCTTTGTTTAAACTCAAGGTCTCAGGTGCTGCTTCTACAAACTCCCAGGTTCTACATATCGCCAGCCAGGAGACTATGTACAAATCACAAACGGGACGGGACTGCTGAGGAATGAGTCTTGGGCTGTTTTATTTTCCAGCATCAGTCTCATTACATGGTTTTACATGGTTATGACAATGGGAAGATGCCAGCAGCTCACATCCCAGGCAGCAGACAAAGAACTTAATGTTACAACTTACTTTAAAAGCTTTTTGACCAATCACACAAAGCAAAAGCATATTGACAGTAGTTCTATCCAACCACTATAAGCACATGTACCTTTGGTTAAAACAATGCTCCCTTATTTCGAATACAATACCTACTTGTAAGCCTTAAGATACAATGCACAGAGCTCCATTAATAAGCTTAGAACTTCCCAATATCTCGCTAGATATACTTTTCTGTAATTTAGGGAGTTATTCTAGCCAAGCATTAATACACAGACCATTGTTCTATTTGTCCTTACTTTCAACTTCTTGTACAATTCTTCTGCTGACAAATCTTATGGCTACTGCTTAGCTCTAATCACAGTTCTGCTGTCTCTGAGGCCTGCCTTTTGCAACTTGCCCAAAAACCCTCTGATTTTAAGGAATCCCACACTACAGTTCATTTTTACTCACACCTCAGAAAAATTAACCACAATAGCAAAAAGCACCAGAGAATCCCTTACAGCCAGTTTCATACTGTTCACATTGGGTTTCACTTTCAATTAAATAATAGCAACAGCATTGAGGCAGGCAGAGGAAGACACACAAAAAGCAAAATGGTCCAGTCATGGAACCACATCTTTCTAGGTATGTGTGTGGCCTCTACTATTACAGTGTCAAGTTGCCTTTTTCTACTAATGAACAATTTTAACACCTCTTAAAGAGCTGAGAAAGCATTATCTTCAATACAGGAGCAAAAAAATGGAAGGTAAACAGCACAGAACTGTGAGTATTTGGGTGCCTAAGGCGATTAAAATCAGTAGAAAATTAGGCATTTAACTATCATTACACAGCTGGCCTAAGAGACTTAGAGCTGACTCTGAATATTACAAAATACTCATACCTCCCACCACAGGCAGTTCTTCATGCTTGGAAACCTGAGCCTTAAGTGACTTCCCAAAGAGCTTGTGGCCAAACTGAGAAATTAAAACAGATCCTACCCAGTCCCAGTCCACCTCTTAACCAGGGCACAATTTGCCCTTCCATACCTAGGTTCTTACCCCAGAGAATTTATTGAAACAAACTTGCAGGAAATCAAAGCCACTATTGCACAAACATGGAAGGATTTACACACACTGCTTGGGAAGTCAACACCTCCTGCTCTACCTCACCAGTCTGCTCCCCTATGCCATCTGACCCAAATTAAATCAGATCCAAGTCCTGCTTCCAAAAAAAAAGGTCAGAGCCAGGCTCCTGAGACCCTCCTGGGGGTTCCCAAGTTCCTGTATTAGCCTTACAATTCTTACAAGGACAACATTAAAAGGAAGTCCAGTCCTGAGGCCACTATTAATCTAATAAACACTGGAATTAGATTTCTTCTCAGTGAAGAGGCTGCCCGCCTGATGGCACAAAGCCAACATTTAAATGCTACTGTTGCTCAGAGCCCTAAATTAGTTTTGGATCTGGGGAGTTTGCCTTGAGCTACAGCCAAAAGAAACATAGGAACTGGAGGGAAATTTGTTAAACGTTAACAGAGCTGCAGGAAAGGACTACAGCAGGACTAGTAGGTGGTGGGGAAGAGGAAGGGAAGCCACAAATGAACAGCAGAAAAAGAAACAAGAAGACATAGGAAGTGACCAAAGAGCAAGGAGATTTTTGTATAGAAGTGACTCTCCCTGTCCCTCCCCTCCACACTTCCGCTGCATGAACAGCAGACTTTTTAAGTCCCACTTGCTCACAGGGTTTTTTGCACTACAGTGGTTAACATCTACCTTCCTATCTCCATGTTCAAAATACAGAATAAGAACCTCAGCAAACTGTCATTCCTGATTCCTTGGGCTACACTGATGCTGAGTTACCATGAAATTTGACTGTCATCCTTGGTCAGTTGAGAGTGAGTGAATATTTCCAGTATCCCTTGATAGGATCTCAAGAGATCCCATGTTCTCAAAGGGAGTGTCTGCAGGAAGATCTCTTGCAGCAGTCTCTTTTTCATTAATAAGATGCAGTGAAAATAATGCAAGATCCTGTCTGTTCATGCTGTTCTTCATTTTACTGGTGAATTGTAGGACTTAGCATAATGCCCTTCTTCCTTGAATACTCAAACTCTTGATCTAATACAAATGTCTATATAGAGAGAATTTAAAGATGACATTTTGACTTTTTTTTTCTTTTCCCAACAGGAAGTGAGCAGGAAGAGTCCCCCATTTGACAGCTGCTTCCTGTGAAGCCAAGCCAGTGAAGGCACAACCTGCATTCTGAATGAATCGATCAGAGATGCAGGACAAAAAAGGGAAGATAAACAACTTCCACCTCAGAAAGCTCCTATGACAATGTGACCTGTTTAGTGGATGAGTGAAATGCTCTGGATGTTACCTGCCAGATACTCTATCTCTTCAGTAAAGCATTTGACATTTCTTCCCACAGCATTCTCCTGGGGAAACTGGCTGCTT
Source organism: Ploceus nigricollis (assembly GCA_013399945.1). Taxonomy (NCBI): domain Eukaryota; kingdom Metazoa; phylum Chordata; class Aves; order Passeriformes; family Ploceidae; genus Ploceus; species Ploceus nigricollis. The sequence goes on along the minus strand of VXBC01010271.1, from coordinate 1,762,365 downwards.
GTGGCTCAGATAAGTTCACTGTTCACTGGACAGAAAACCAGCTGGATGGCCCAGCCCAGAGAATGGTGGTGCCTAGAGTTACATCCAGCTGATAGCCGGTCACCAGTGGTCATCCCCAGGGCTCAGTATCGGGCCTGGTCCTGTTTATTGTCTTTATCAGTCTGGATGAGGAGATCAAGCACACCTCAGTCACTTGCAGACAAGTTGGGTGGGAGTGTTGATCTGCTGGAGGGTAGGAAGGCACTGCAGAGGGATCTGGACAGGCTGGATCATGGGCCAAGGCCAATTGCATGAGGTTCAACAAGGCAAAGTGTCAGGTCCTGCACTTGGGTTGCAACAACCCCATGCAGCACTACAGGCTGGGGTAAGGGAGGCTGGAAAGCTGCTCAGCAGAAAAGGACCTGGGAGTGCTGGTCGACAGCAGCTGAACATGATCCAGTGTGTGTGTATCCAGGTGGCCAAGAAGGCCAATGGTATCCTGGCCTGTATCAGCAATATTGTGGCCAGCAGGACTAGGACACTGATTGTCTCCTTGTACTCAGCACTGAGAGCACACCTCAAGTACTGCATCCAGTTTTGGGCCCCTCACTACAAGAAGGACACGGAAGTCCTGGAGGACATCCAGAGAAGTGCAATGATGATGGAGAAGGCTCTGGAGCACAAGTCTAATGAAGAGCACCTGAGGGAGCTGGGGGTGTTTAGCCTGGAGAAAAGGAGGCTTGGGGAGACCATTTCAACTCCCTGAAGGGAGGTTGTAGCGTAATGTGGGTCAGTCTCTTCTTCCAAGCAACAAGCAATAGGACAAGAGGGAGTGGTCTCAAGTTACGCATGGAAAGGCCTAGTTTAGATTTATTAGGAAAAATTTCTTCACCAAAAGGATTTTCAAGCATTGGAACAGGCTGCCCAGGGAAGTGGTAGAGTCACCATTCCTGGAGGTATTCAAAAGGCACATAGACATTGTACTTAATGACATCGTTTAGGGGTGTACTTGGTTAACAGTTCGACTCATTGATCTTAAAGACCTTTTCCAACCTTAACTATTTAATGAATTGGAAGGAATGAGGAGCTTTAGAGACCAAAAAGCAACCCCTCTGTCATTTTCCCAGAGCCCACAAAGGACCTTTGTTTGCTCCAACTGTATCTGCACTCTTTCCACTTCTCTACAAAAACATTTCCAAGCCAATGGGCACACATGTGCACAGGGTGCTGTAGAGAAAGATAAAACGACTGGAGAGCACACTCATTAGAGGACTCATGTGCCATCCTTTACTGTGCCACACTTGAAGCTGAGCATTGCTGGGGGGCAAGAGCATCTGCCCCCCCAACCAATCTCCTTGCACTGCAGCACAGAGACCCCTTTCAAAGCTTGAAGAGTCTATTTGAATAAATCATCTGTGCTTCTCAACAGAAGCAAGCTACAGACAGGGTATTAAGGAAGAAGAGAATTAGCAGAGGGCATTGAACCATGTCCAGACACTAAAATCAGATGAGCAAAGAAATAGATTAAAGAAAACCACAAGTATCACAACATGGATTTTTTTTCAAAATTTGTAAAACTAAATCAATATATAATAGAAATTAGTTTTTAGTCCTAGAAAGGGGTTTCTAAGCATTCTGAAATTCCATCCCATCCCTGCTGAGACAACATATGTCCTAGCTGCCATCCACTTTCCACACCAGTCCCCAAACTGAGCTCAACTACAGCTTTGTTCTCATACACATTATAGCATTCATTTACATACTCACCTGGTTTTTATGTTCTTCATGTTTCTACCACGTACTTTTGCAACATTCCCCAAGCAATCTGTGAAACTTTACAGGCCTCTTCGCAGAATTTTTCCTACTGCCACATTCAGGATTGCACAGAAGGAGAGACAGATATGGGTGGACAAGGGCTACTGAATTCTGCAAAACTATTAAAATATAGCCAGTAACATTTGAGCAAACCCTCATACAACCTCTCCATGAACAAAATGCCCCTAAACTCTATTTTCATTCTTCAGTCCCTTGTCTTTCATGAGATACATTCTGTTTACAGGTCTCCTGCTGTGCACACAACTCCTTCCCCAAATGATGGAAGTCCTGTCTCTCACAAACACATATACATAGACTGAGCAATGTTGACTCTGGTGAGGATCGCCCTCCCCCATCAGCCTTGTAAAGGGTTAAGGCCCAGTCATCACATGCTGGTAGGCTGACAGCTTTATGTCTAATGTCTGTGTGGGTTTCAGACTCTCCCTTTAATCGGGTTCCATTGCAATTAATCAGTGGGTTTCTTTATAAGAAAAAAAATAATAATAATAAAAAACGGCGAGCATTCTATTCAGCCCAATTCAATCTGTCCAGCCAAATCTCACGACCAGCTGGAATGCCCCTTTCCTAGCCTGCCCAGCAGGATGCCCAAGAATGGCGTGTGAACGTTTCTCTCTGCTCCTGCTCCAGCGTTAAAATGAACAATAGTCCCTGCCAGTGTCATTCTTCAGCAATTCATCTCTTCCTGTCGCCAGACTCTTTCGTTCCTTCTTGCCCCTTCCACCTTTTTTGTATCAAAAACAACAGCAGATCAGCAGCAATATAATAAAATAAAATTGTATTTACTTGGGAGATTTGAGGGAAGGGGCAAGAAGGGGGTTGAGAACAGCAAGAGCCCCCACCCCCCTTCAGCAACGAAGACACCAAAAGGGAGCGTTCTCAAGCCCCAGCTGACCTGCTCCGCTCCACGCCTGGTTTCCCTGCTGCAAGGAACATCAAATTTGCCAGGGGGGCTGTAGGGGGGGACAGGGCCCTTTTCTTCTAGAGGATGTTGGAACTGTAATTACAGACAGGCAGTTTCCGGAGAGAAATTAACATGGATCTCAACTCATGTTCCCTGTGTTTTTCATCTGCAGACCTGTGGCCTTTACTCAGCTTTCTCATTCAGCAGGGAACGGGTCAAAAGAGACTGAAAGAGGCTGCATGCACAGTGTTACAAGAGACCTGGACCTTCTCTTCCTGCAGGAGCAGAAAGAGAAAGGAACTGCTATGGGACAGCTCCAAGTAAAAGTATTGTATTATATACAAATATACTCCTCAAGAGAAGGAAATAAGCAGTGTAATTGAATGCATTGAATGGTCCATGAGGAACAAGTTAACCAGAGGAAGCAGTAAACACCATACTAGGAGACAAACCCCCAACACCAGTTCTCCCTCCACTGAAAGGAAATGAGGGGCCAAGGCCTGGAAGATTTTAGTCAATTGCATTTCACAGGTGTGAATTTAAAAGGGTTGCTTCCTGGTACACAGAACTGAGCAACAGTCTGGCAAAGACAGTATCTTATGCAGCATGCTTCAGAAGAAAAATCCAGCTGTTATTGATTACACAGAACATTTAAAATCCATTATAAACAAGTTAAAAAAAAGCTTTAATGAAATATCAGAATTAAATTCACCTGTACAGCGTCTGCACTTTTATGGCACCACACAATCTCCATATTATTTGCAACACAAACTCCTGAACTCAATGCACAATTATTATATGGTATTCATCACCAGAACAGTCAAGCAATCCAAAAACACAGATTCATCTTCACATCTTACCTCTTGAAATGGTATCATCAGCTGTTTTCTAGATCTCTGACAGAGTCCCATGACAGAAACCCAAGTGTCCAACTTGTTTCCAAGTGTCCAACTTGAAAAGCCAAAGAGTGGTTTGCACAAGGGTTGGATGCTTGTAAAACACTACAGAAGGAAAGGGGAGTAACACCCGTGATATGAAGGCAAAACACAGTGCCAAACAGGTCAGCCTCAGGCCTCTCAAACTAGCAAGTCCCCTTTTCCTAAGAAAAAGGGCGGGCTACAGAAAAGAATGTGAAAGACAAAAGTTGCTTTGTGGGGGAGCCACTATAGGAAAGTGGGACTTGGGAGTAAAAGGTACAGACTAGATGAGCCTGGGAGATGAGGTACAGGTATGAGCTAGATGGAGGAAAAGAGAGCACAATGCAAAGTGTCCCATCTCACACCCACTACCCAGAACCCTCCTTCCACCTGCTCACATTCCTTCATTTCTTTCGGTCTCTTAACAAGCTTCCCTACTTCTATAACCTTCCATTCCCTTCTGCTACTCCTCCCTCCTAAACTTTACTGTTTTTTTCCTCCCCTGAAAAATGCCCATAAATTCAAACTCGGTCCAAATCAGATGCCAGAATAGTCATTTTTCTCTCTATTTGCTCTGAGTACAAATATACAAGTTTAAGCCCGGTGCATGCTGATGGCAAAAGAATAGCTCTTTTCCATCTGGATCACTCAGCTACTAAAAAAGTTAACCCTTTAAAATTACCTGAAATAATTTGACCAGGCAGACAGGTCGTATTATTTGGTATTTGACAGCACACAGCTGCACTGGTTTTGCATGTATCCCTTGTGGGATGACAGACTCAGCTCTCCATGCTATTTCTTGCATTGCTACACAGTCTTCAACACTGCTTTGTGGCACTCAGAAATAGCCTCCTGCAGCTGCCTTCTCCTCCTCCTCCTCATGGCCTGTAGGTCAGCAAAGCCCTCAGCCCATAGGGCAGCCTCTCAGAAGGCATCCTCTGGACCAGAGCTCCTCTGGAGCCCTTCGCAGGGGAAATAACTGGAGCAGAGCTCCTGGGCAACTCAAGCCTGTGTGACTGGAGAGTCAATGTCCACCACAGTGAGCATCAAAGAGGCTTTCGCTGGCAGGGTTTTTAACTCCTACTCAGGACATAAAAATACTGATTGAAAGTTTTTAAAATATGAGAAATGTTTGAATATTTGCAAAGTATTTACAACTCTACTATTCATGGGTGAATTTCAGAAACCAAAGAATCCTTAAGCTTCTTCTGGTTTTGGATTGGGTTTTTTCCTTTCCATTTTTTTTTTTATTTCTAGAGTATGAGGCTCTCTAACATTCTCCAACTTTTCTGTACTATGGCAAGGTTTTAAACATGGAGGGGGGAAGCACTCTCCATCCTTATTCTCCAAACTCACCAAATCATTTCTAATTTAAGCTACACAGACAGTTTTAAGCAGGAACTCTTCTCTCTCTCCCTCAAGTTTCAGCCTGTAAAGTTAGAAATTTGTGACACTTTAATCAACTGCAAGACAGAATCGGGCAAGGATTGGAGAAGGCTTGGCCCGTATGCGCTAACTCCTTTCCTACATATCATCCCTCTTCTGCTCCAGAAGTATCAGGAACTTTCTCTGTAATTTCCAATTCTGTTTTACTGATATTACTTTCTCTGTAATATCCAATACATTAACACAGTCAAGCTGAACTCAAAGCAACTGTTCTCAACTTGTGCTTAATTTAAAGACTTAGGCTTCTATTTTAGTTCTCAGGACAAACTGCTCCCGTAATCTTGTTTGTTTTTCCAGCCACATTAGTTGGTGGTTCTCTTTTCCTACAAACCTTGCCTCACTACTAATTGTTATGTTCTGTGGATAGAATGCTTCTACAAATACTATATCATCAGTAATAGAAAACAAAGGGGCAGTCACCAGATGCTAGTGAGGGTAAAGGTGCTCAAACATCTACATAAGGAGAGATGTTATTCTATGTTCTTTTTACTCAGATCTGTTTGGCCTATTAGGAATTTCCTCCTACAAATAAGGGTTCATATTCTGTGCTCATTTCCAAATGAAAGGCAAGGATATCCCTTATTTAAAAGCACTGTTTATATCCATGCTAAGAGCTATATTCTCAGCTTTACCATTGCACAGTAGTCTCACTCATCCTGCATATGGCCTTGGACAGAGATTCCAGGAAGCTCAGTCTCCATATGTGCAACCCCTAGTTATGCTCAGTGTGAAGCATCTGTGGAACCATGACCTTAGAGCAAAAGTATTCCATGTTCTGGGAGAACACTGACACAGGTAAGTACCTCCTGCCCAAATTTAATTCCTGACATAACACACCTGGAACAAGGATTATGCTTCTGGTATTATTCCTACTGTAACACAAACATCAGGTCTAAGATGACATTTGAACCGTTAATACACATGCAACACAGCTTAACTAATGTAAGAATTTAACTCCAAACTGTAGAAAAGCCAAGCTTGCTGCCAGCCCTGCAGAGGTGGAAAGCAATGTTTAAAGGAGGTGTCCTGGCTAATTTTTCCTAATAACACAACAGAGAAGTGGGCTCACATGGTCTCTTCTTGACTCAATCAAGCAGTTTCATGCTGCTTAGGTATCTCCACTGCAGCTTTAGAAACAGGAGACAAAACCAGCACATCGATATGAGCCTACCTGTCTATCCCAGGGCTATAGCAGTGAGTTCAAGCAACATCCAAGGCCAAAACCTATCAGACAGTGAAGGTGAAATAATTTGCTTTAAAGGGACATCATTTCTCTGATTTCTTCCAGTCTTGAGCTGCAATCCAGATCAAATAAAGTAGAAATTGAGAGATAATTCACAGGTAAAGAGAGAAAAGGAAATCAAGCATAAACCCTACAGAACAGCTAAGCAGAAATAAGCTAGACATAACACAAAAAAAGGCTGTACTTTCAGTCTACACCAACACTTTGGATTAAACTACACAGAAAGGGCTTGTCAGCTATGCTTCCTTCTTAAAGGAAAACAAAAAAACTAGACTGGCAGAGCTGAAACCACTACGCGCTGTCTGCCTTAATCTCCCTTCTCCTTCAGATCCAACACTGATGCCCCCCAAACCCTCTCTAGCTTTAGCACGGATGACAACAAAGGTTCCTTTTAGAAGTCTGGACCATAGAAGCCAGAGATAAATCCATCCACCCATATGTATTTTTGTCTCTTTTGCATATACAAAATTTCTTTCACCCTCCTACCTCTCAAACCCATCTCACCCTCCTTCCCTCAAAAGCGATTAAGGAAAAGCTGTAGAAATATTTGCCCAAAGCTGGAGCCTGTTGCTGGGCCCAGCTGTATTGTTGGTAGGAATACACACAGCAAACTTTCACTGTGAGGAGCCCTGCGGGACTCCAGGCGCTTCGGGGAGGCTTTGTGAGTCCAGCTCTGCATGCACTAGCCAGGCTATTGTGAAAGGGAAACAGAAAAAAAGTGTTACAAACCCCAATGCTTTCCCACTCTTGTCTCCCCCCACCTCCCCATGTGCCCCCCTTCCACCAGCCGCCACCTTCCCCAAGACAAATTGAGAGGGGAGGGGGCCACTGATGAAGAGACTGAAAAGGTTTCCTCAGTTAGATTTAAGGCAACAAGTCAGGGCTGCAAGGAGTCCTTTATCCACCAGGGAAGCCTCCCACTGCTCCAGAGCTGGGCCGAGCGGGGATCCTGGGGGCCAGCTTTCTGAAGGCTGCCATTGATTTGTCACTGATGATAAGTGAGGCCGGAGTCGTTCCCACCATCGCCTGCAGAGGGGACGACTCCCAAAACGCCCGGCAGGGGAGAGGGGCGGCAAATGAGGAAATGCAGAACCCAATGGTTGAAAAAATCCCACATGGCTATTTTTCCTCTAACGAGCTGCAACAAAAAGGAGCAACCGTGCTGAGACTGAGGCAGGGGACAAGAGACAACAGTGCACAGGGGCAGTGCAGTCACTTGTCAGTGGACAAACCTTCCCCATGGAGAAAGAGCAGGGGGGATTTCTTCAGCCTCAGCCTCCTAAGGGCCTCACAGTGCCAACTCAGTCAAACAATATTCCTTCAAAACCTCTCCAGCTGCTCCCTTGCCAATTGCTTTTAAACCTGTTCTATTTACATAGAGACACTCTTCTCTCAAGCATATGCTGCTGGAAACTCGTTCTTCTGCTTTTTGGGAGGGGAAATCTTTTCTCACAGTACTAAATAAATGAGGGAGGCTAATGAAGCACCATGTCTAAAAGGTGAATTCCCAAAGCAACAGGAGATCTTACAGGAGCACCAGAGCTCCCCCAGGGAACATACAAATAGAGCAGCAGCTGCCTGGGCAAGACCAGATGCAGATGGGTGAACTGAAAGCAACACAAAAGGTGGAGGGGGAGGAAGAGGCTGAAAGAAAAAAAAGAAAAAAAATCAGCAAAAGAAGTAATGATCCTTGGCCTTTCTGATGTAACTAGTTAGGAAAAACCATCAGAACTGGTTCAACTTGCATTACAAAACGTCTCTCTTGTGCTTCAAGACACCGAGGATGTTTAGGAGTAAATCGGACACCTTTCCTTCCTTTCCCTGCCTCAGCAAAAGCCCTCAGCTATCTTCTGCCCTGGCCAGGCTGAGGCACACAGGCCTTGTAACACGGCCTGAAGAGCAAGAGGCACATCTCCAGAGGGAAAAGAGAGTAGAGCCTGCAGCTTCCTTCCAGTTCAATCAGACTAGACCCAGAAATACAGAGGATCTTATCTGGCAATACATTACCTCAGGACACTTGTGCACAGTTCCTAAAGCTCCAGTTTATAACCCAGCACACAAAAATAAATGAAAGTTGCCAGGCTGTAAACTGTGACATTCAGCAATATTTTAGCTCATATTCAGCCACTCAGAAGCACAGGGCAGATCACTGGGAGTAGTAATTATTTCAGATCTACTACTTAGAATTTTTTGGTATACAAGAGAGCACAGCCTCCATGGACCCTTAAGCTGGGGATGAGCACAATATCAGAACCTTAACTGATAACATCCAGTCCAAAAACTTCACGAGTTTAAACATTAAAAAAAAAAACCAACAAAAAACCCACCCAAAACCTCATTCATATTTGGGAAATAGCCAGCAACCAGTTAACTCAAAACACAGGTTTAACATGCTTCTTTCCAGAATTATTACACTCTTACCAAGCAGCCATATCCTAAACCAAACAAAGCTTTTGAGTCCTGAATTGCAACCCAATTAAAGCCCATTAAAGACCTTTGCCTCCCAATGAGAGAGGACCATCGACCATCTCCCATCTCCTGGCCTGATGAACTAACCGCTCAGAACATTGCCACTGCTTGGGGACCTGGAAATAGGCTTATGTCCAGTAAAACCCCAACTTGCACACCTGAATAATCTCAATAGCTACATGAGAAACAGGATTCACAAAGCCAGTTTCAGATGGATTCATCTCTTAACAGACAATTTCGATGCATCTGTTGCCAAATGGAGGGAGAGAATTCTTTCATGTCCAATAAAATGCAAACTCATGAGGAATCTTCACCCACAGCCAAGTTGCTCCTGTGGTCCCTTCCCTTTATTGTGCTGCCTGTTTTTATGAAACTTCTATTCTCTGGGACCAGTTTTTTTGGGTGAGAAGATATGCACACATATTGAAATAACCACTGCTTCCATACAAAAGCAGGCTAAAGATGCCTGTGGATTTTTCTCAGGAGAATAGTCTGTATTAACAATATTATTAAGAAGTGCTTCTGATACTACTTCCTGGACCAAGTTCCAGGATCTGAAGTGCCTATCCAAATAAAAGATTCCTCATAAAGCTCAGAAACCATTTAAGCCATTAATTTAATTCCATTCGGCCCTGGAAGAAGAATTTTTCCTACTTGAAAAGCTTTTAAACTCTTCTGTGTCCCCCATGCAAGCATACTTCCTTTTGCTAGAACCATGATCTCAGGGCCAAAACCCATGAATAGACAGTATGATGTCCCCTGTCTTACAAATGCACTTACCACAATGACTCAAGAGCAATTTTCCTTCTGTTATTCCACCATACTTTGGGGAGTAGGGTACAACAGACAAATTAAGTTGAATCAGGCTTTTGAGCCAATTTGTGGGCATTGCAATACAATATTATTCAGCCAAATATAGAGTACTTCCTCTGATCAAAGAGCAACCCAATCCCATCAGTGCTATAAATGCTACCTAAAATGACTGGATAACAGTAGAGAAGTGACAGAACACAGGGCTACTTGTCTGCTTGTAGCAGAATTTTACCTCCAGTAATTACAGTCTACCTTGAGAAGTTCCTGGGAGTTTTTTTCAGTTGAATACAGACTTTTTTCCTCTCTTTCCACTCCTAAGTAGAGGAGTTATTATTTTCAATAGTTGTGCAGTAAAATTACCTTTTTTTTCAGTCAGGAAGAAAAAAGAAAAAAATAAGTATTCCTGAGGGGGGAAAAAGGCTTTAGTGTGCAGTTTGTATCTTGACTAAATTTGTTGAATTTTTCTGGTACCTTATGCTACCATTCTCAGACATGGTAAGAACATAACATTTATTCCAATGGATCATTCTCTAAGTAAAAACATCTGGTACATTTGGACCTTTAGTCAACAAGCCTTGATGAGTCAAGATCAGGTCAGCTTAAGTCACAGTACCCAATTAAGCTACACAGCATTTTGGGTTTTTTCATGACAGCATCCATCTCAGCTTCAGATGCTGAGCTCAGTTAGCTTTCCCATTTCCTGGCCCTTTATTCTGAGGCTGAATGTGGTCCACTAAGTCCAGATTCTGAGAAGCTTGCTTAGAGTTTCATTATCCTCCCTTCATTTTTTTTACTGTACGTTATCAAACGTACAGTTTGATAATGTGGAATGACAAATTGCAACAGCATTTGGGAAATCATTCCCATACCCCTCCTTAAAACTGCACAAACACTTTGCAAACTGAACACATACATGATGATTTAGGTATCAAGTCCTCAGAGGAAGATGTCTGTTTTCCATGGGGAAGATAAAACTGTCTGCCCTTCATGCTGTAATGTAGTTTCTTGATTTCTTTCCAGGAATCCCTCTGAAATAAAGCTTCTTATGTGCACAATAAGCAAAGGACAGAAAGCAGTCTTGATTTAACTATATTTAAGTGATAACACAAGTCTCAGGTTCTCCAGAAACAAAATGATGTTTGCTCAAAATGAGAAAGAAGCCTCAGGATGGTGATTTTATATCCATCAGTTGTCCCACCCTAAAGAGCTCTTAGCTCTCCTTCTCTTACTGCCAGTCCTACAACCCCCATAAACTGGCATAGCTTTGTGCAGTCTGATAAACAAACGGATGAGCAAAAGCTATGCAGTGGGCAATGAACTCCAAAAAGATGCAAACTTGAAGGATCTTCCAACTCCTCCTCACCCAGCCCAGTTTGATTCCTTCTGTTGCTTCACTGCTTGCAGAACCATGGCCTCAGAGGCAAACTGACAGAAGTAGTTGGGGTCATTTCCTGTTTAAGGCTTTAAAAATGTATTTACTACAGTGGGTCATGTGTGATTTTCTTCTTACAGTCTGCTTACCAAGTGCTTGTACATCTGGAAGTAGGATAGGCATGCTACTGTGCTGAAAATTCTTATGAAAAGGAATAAACACGGGAATTAGATCATTCTACACTTGAGTTTAATGTTTAAAAATGTAACATTCTAATCTGGGAAAAAAACACTGACTTTAGCGTGCAGAAAAAAAACCCAGCTATTAAGAAACCAGTCACCATGGTTAACTTCTTTACCCTCAAAAGAAAAAAGTCTGTAGACTCCAAAATAAAGTTGTCAACTATCCTGAGAGAAAAGTAAAAAAATCCTAGACCTAGCCGTTAGCACACTTCGCCCAACAACCATAGGGAATCTTTATGTAACAGCTTGCAAAGACAGCACTCCCAACCCAAGTTCTGTGCAGCTGATCTCCAGGGGGTGCAGGGAAAAACACTTGAGCTATTGGGTAAATACAGCCACTGGAGCCAATTATGTATTTACAGAATTCTACCCAGCAATCTAGCTTGCTGCTACAAAGCAGCAAAAAGGAACACTTAATAATTATTAAGTAAAGCTGGCAACAGCTAAACTATCCCAAGCCAGCAATCTAGGGTTAAAACTTGTATTTCTAACCAAGTCCAAGTTAAGCTTCTGTTCTCAAATTTCTTGACCTTCGTGATTACATGGTTAAATACCATTTTGTGATCCATCCTAGGAGATGCTACAGTCAGGGTAAGGGAATGGGTGGAAGAGTCACGGACACAGAACAGATCTTTGCGAGCTGGGTTTTGATATGGTGCTCCTCACTAGACTATGCCAAATGTTTGTTGAATATGCTGGCAGATAACAGGAACATGCACTATCCAAGGCAAAAAGAGCAACTAAATCCTCTTAGATGGACATTACATCTGAGAATAATTTTCACTCTCCCAGTACCAGACCTCAGACACAACAAACTTGTCTAATTGTGATAATCTTACGTGCGCTGTATCAGAGAGAGAAAACGAACAATTAGAGAAAGGCAGCTTCAACAGAAAGGCAGGAAGAGGCATCACCATACAGACTAAAAGGCAAAGCTTACGTGGAGCCTCTATTTACTACATTAATCAGTATTTCATTGTGTGTTTTTTTCCTCATTATTTCATACATCTGTCAATTTATTACATGTAGAAATTATTAATTCTTCGGAGTAGGGACTGTCCTTATTGTATGCACATGCTGCATGTAACACTGTGAAGCTCTGATTTCCATTAGAGTGAATCTTTACGTGATCCAATTGACAATTCATGTGTAAGATTCATCCTATGTACATCTTTCCCTTCAGCCTGCCACATATTCATTCAGGGAGAACAGGAATGGCCATTTAGACAGCTTATGCTTTCCCACAGCTAGCTCTGTCTTCCTGTGACTAACCAGACACTTCGCATCACCACTGCCACTTCCACATCAGCTCGGGAGGAGAGTGGATTGTGCTTTCTTTTGTCTGCATGCCCAGGCCAGGCTTGTGAAACCACTACATCAGTGGAGAGTGGTGGGGAGAGCAAGCAAAACTCTAATCCAGAGTCTGCAAATAAGGGTCAAAAACCAACTCTCTGCTATACATCAGTTATTTAAAAGGCAAGATTAAGGAAGAAGAATCAAGGCAGTAGCAAGGCGATAAAGCTTTTCATACTCAGATTGACCATTTCTCTGGCAACAACTCACAACTTTAGTCTTTGGTAGCCCAACTAAAATAAGACAGTAGGTCTTTTCTTGCAACCCTAATGAATAGAAGTTTCCACCACAAAGGGCATCACCAATTAATGTACTGCACCAGTTGAAACATCTATGGGTTGATCTTTCACCACACTTGGATGCTAATATAGCACTAAGATGTGGCAAGCACATATTTCTCTCTCTCAAGATTTTATTATAGAGAGAGACAGAAGAGAAGAAAGAGAAAACAATTTCTATTTCTGTCCCTTGCTTTTCTATTTGGAATGCATTGGAGAATTGTTTACCTGAGGTGATTAGTTCATTAGATACTGGTGAGAATTGTTTGGCCCTGATGGCCAATCACATTCACCAGTGTCTGGACTCTCCTGGGGAGAGAGTCACAAGTGAAGATAGAATTAGTAGTTAGATATAGTAGTTAGAAAAGTAGGATGTAGTTTTAGTATCTCTCTTTAAACAGTATATTAATGTATTATAATATAGATATAATAAAGAAATCATTCAGCCTTCTGAACTGGAATTAGACAACATCATTTCTTCCCATCCTGGGTTCACCTGTATTTTCTCTGCAATACTAAGACTGTCATACAAGTAACAATAGAATGAAGAGGCCTATGCTTATGTGAGCCACAGAAATTAAATCTTGGGCTTGAATTCTCACCTCTCCTTGTTTCTAGGGAAAGCCTTTCCAAATTACTATCAAGTCAAAGCGAAGAAGCAGCAAGTCAGTGCCAATAAAATGGTTGGTCTTGCCTCCCTCTGTCCTTCCATCAGGTCTATACTGATGAGCTCACTGAAGAGCAATTCACTTCAGTTTGCCAATACCACACAACCTGTGGTTTCACCATTCTGCAGGCCAGCTCTGTGACAAACCAACAAGCTGGACTGATTCATCCAGCAGATATCTACACAGACCTGTCAAAGGGACAAGGGAGTGAGACTGCTCTCTGGGACAACCCACAGTTACACCAGACTAGGCGCAACAAGAAACCACACCCCTGGGCCAAGGAAGCCCAGAAGCTGGAGGCTAAGCCACATACACTGCAGGCAGAGAAGAACAACCCTCAGCAGTGACAACATCCTAGTATCCTTGCCAAAAAAATTTCTCTCAGAGAAATCAAGTTTTACTAAAAGAAAAGGGAGCAGGAGCAAAAACTCCTCTAATTCTGCTCTTCCAAAACATGGGCTATATATTACCATAAAACTGTATTTTGATGACAATATTTCCCATAAAGCAAGGTTATACTAAACCCTACTCTGAATCAGTAACATGCCCTTGTAAGTCATTTGGAGCTGCATTCTTAGTGCCATTTGAAACAAGCTACCAACTGTGTCCAGGCAAACCAGATCTCCATGGTCCAGCCCACTGTTTAATTGTTTTAAGCAGTGTGTTTAATTTACCAAGTTTAAACAGGAGGAGAGGACTAAATTGATAGATATGAAGGAACAGAGGACTGGCAAAATGCAATTCATGATCTGTAAGTCATCTCTTCTAGATCCTTGCAAAAGACATGGATCTGGAGAAAGGCAAGTGGGTGATAACTGGGACAGTTGGAACATTGTTTATTTCCTGCTAGTAAAGACAGCAGTTCAGGCCTCCAAGGATAAATCAAATTTCTTAACCAGATGGAAGACATTTCATTTCCAAACATCATCCATACAATAATGGACCACAGAAAGAAAGGAGCCAATTCACAACAGCAACAAGAAAACAAAATTACTAGAGATTTTAGAGATGAGTTCTCACCAAAATCTGCACTTGCAAAGAGCCTCATGTTACATCAGAACTCGCACCACATCCCACTGCAATCAATTCAAAGACACTTTTATTGGCAAAACAAGCTCTGCAAGTGTTACCCACATGTAAAAAGCAGCATGCTTGAGTTTCTTCCAGAAGTGGATTCAACATATGAAGGACCTGTCTCCACAGAGGTTTTAAGAGAAAGAGATACATGGCATGGAGTCCAAGGATAGAAATGGAAATGTTCCAAAGAATAACATTTTATTTCTAGTAAGATAACTGTTCCTTGCTCTAATATATTATATCCTTTAGTCATAAGATTATAAAGTTTTCTTCTCAGCCTCTCCTTTTACTTCTCGTTCCAACATTTATTGTTTATGGTATTCTCCCTGTATCCAAATTGCAACCCAAATTGCACATGCCAGCTCAGTATTTGGTAAAATTCTGACTTGATTTTGCACATTTCACTTGGCACTAGGTGCCAGCAGAATAACTTTGCACAATAACTCATGGCAGTTTAGTTGGCTAACAGGTTCAGACTTCTTTTTTCTTCTATAGAAACTTGTGTTCTGGTTTAGATTCTGACTAGTTTCTCATGTGAATTTTGGATTAAATTATTTGCTTTCCAAGCCTCAAAAGGAGTGTCAAACCCCAGAAACAATGTTTTCATAGGCATGGATAGCATTTTCATTTTGTTTCAGTCTATGGTTCTCTTGTGCTTTTAGGTGGAGACAATTTTTGCTGCTTTGGATGAGATTGCATAAAAAGAATTGGTTTGGCTGCTGCTAGGATCAGCAATGGAAATCCTCCCAGTCTTACTCTGTAGCAATCATTACACAGATCTCTAGATCTAGTAATTTCATGTCTCTGCACATCTAAAAATTAAAAAGTTGACTTCCCTTTGGTTACAATGGAAGAATATACAGAGCTCTGGATTTTGTTCTTGTGGGAGTCAAATATTTAGTTTACTCTTGATTAGTATAGGAGGAAAATCTCAGCAGTATATTCAGTTCTAATGGTTTGAACAGTTCAAAAATGTCCTACTTGCTAGGGCCACTTACACAGCCAGCACAGCCACACCGAGCCTTAAGCATGCAAAGGTTCCTGAGGCTCATTATGGTGGGCCTGTAGAGGGCCTGTGCTGTCTACCCACCTTAGCTCAGTCCCATCTCACAACAGATAATATTCTCCTTATGGAGTTACTGTCACTCTGCTCCTGTGAGCCACTCCCCTTCTGCTTGTCCTCTAAAGGGCATGGAGCCATAAAGCACATATGTTAGACACTTTGGTATGCAGCCTGCACAGTCAGAAAAGCTGGCTCCTTAAGCTACCTGGTCTTCTAGGGTGTAACTCCAATGGCCCTCTGTCCCCACAACACTTCAAGAAGAAGTTCTAGCATTGCCACCACATTTAGTTTAAGATCTTGACACAGGACGCAAAGCACGTTGTTACGACGCTCAAGAAAAAACCCAAGGCAAACCCAGATAACACTCCATGCCTTTCCCAGATTAACCTGCAGGACCAATGCACTGCAGTACATTAGCCAGCTAACGTAGGTGTTTTGGCAGCTGTCCCAGTCACTTAATCGAAGCCTGAGCTCAGAGGCTGTTTCGCCTGAGCGGGTAAGTCAAGATGTACATACCAAAGATGTCCTCTCTGCCTCACTCCCTTCCTTGCTCGAAGGCTTCTGTCTGAGTACTGTTTATTTTTATCCTACAACTGATGAACAGTACATAGGTCTAATTTGTCCTGTATCTCCTATTTATTTTTATATTGTAACTGTGTTAGGTTTCACCTTGTGTACCCAATTAAGCTAAGTGGGGTTTCGCCAAGCATTTAAAGGAGGCAAGTGTCTGCCACCCCCTCTTTCTTGCCAGTCTGTTGTAAAGTGTCTCATCACAAAAATTGCTCATGAGTCCTTTCTCAAAAAATAATCTGAGTTTCTCTTATTCTTCCATATTACCATCATCAAGTTTGCTTCTCCAGCACAACCAACCAATAAAAAGTTATTGCAGAGTATCACAGGAATTGTCCCTTTTTTTTTTTCCCCCAACATTCCTTTCAAACTTAAAAGTTTGCTCCCAGACTTCTAAAGACTTGTGGGTGAAGAACTAACCATAAAAAGGCAAGAAAAGAAGCACCAAAAAAACCCACCCAATATTTTCTACAGACAATTGACAGGAAAACTTAAACCTAAGCAATTTACTTATTTTGTTCTAATCTGGAATTTGCACTAAGAGCAACAGAAGATTATAGCTCCTCCTCTTCCAGTTCACAGAAGGCAGGTCATAAACAAGAGAAACCTCAGAGAAATAACAGGCTTCTGTTAGTGAGCAAGATGCTTCAAGCCAAAGTTCATAGTCGAAGGTTGCAGAAGTCAGGGAACACCAAGGTTGTTCTTGCTTGAGTACTAGTAGCATAGGAAACTACTCAGCAGAACTGTAAAGATGCAAAGATGACAAATTTGCCCTTCTGGAGGAGTTGAGGCACAGGCAGGGGATCCACCCGCTTCCCAGATAAAAGAACTTTGTGCCTGAAAAAAAAATCAACAAAACAAACAAACAACAAAAACAAACCCCCTAAAACCAACAACACCCAAAAGGCCTAAAGGTCTTCTGTTGTTTAAGGTAATGCTGACTGCAGGTCTGAATTCTTCCATACACTCAAAAATGCAGTGAACAAAGGCCTACAGACAGTATTGATTCATGAGTGGTGACAGTTCAAACTGGAACACATGAGGTTACCACCCTTGTGGTGGAGACAACTGCTCAGCAATCAGCTCTTCATGAGTCAACACCCTCTTGCAGTTGCTGTTCACTGGATCAGGGGAGAAGTCAGATGCAGAGGCAGCCTCTCCTAAGATAGCAAAGGGCCATAACCACACCAACTGGACAAATCAGTCCTTCCCAGTTTCCAAGACAACGCCCAAGAAAATTCCCTTCACCACTTCATCTCTGCATGAATACAGCTCTGAGCTCAACTTGCTCTTTCCTTGTATTTAACTTAGGTCTGTTTGCAGGGCAATGACTACTGCTCTTGAAGGACTCCTGACTTAGTCCTGCATCATGCTTTCTAAGTTTAAACACTGAATACTTCTATTTGAGATCCATGACAAAAATGCAGGTAGTTCTCTAGCATTCCTATTTACCAATTACTATTCTCTCCTGTTTCTTGGCTATTAAAGCCTCCAGAATGGCAGCCTCCACTCTATCTCCCCTTTCCCATACCACAAACTCTCTAGTTTTCTCTCACAGACAGACTCATTATGTTTTTCCTCATGCTAATAGGTACTATGCTGATCAAGACCCCTTTTATAAAGGCAGCACAAATTAGTGGCATGTCCTTCAGCCACAAGAAGCTCAACTCAGGCTTTTCAGGAGTAGCAGGCTTCAAAAATCACAGTGAAGAGAATACAGTCTTTGAGGCCTCAAAAACCTAATTTCTTAAATTTGTCAAGCTTGAAGAAGTGGCAAAGTCTGAATAACAAAGAAAGGACAGCAGTAAAGCTGGCTTCCTCTTAACAAATGCAGTTTTAATTCAGAGAATTATCCCACCTCCTGGTTCATCCTCAGAAGCTTGGAACAGAAGCAGGAAATTACAACCCCAAGACTTCTCTCCTTTTTTTTTTCCCTGCCCTCAGAGTTGCAAAGAAAGGATTTGACTATTCAGCAGGTATGGAAATTCAGAACTAAAATTGGGTGGGAGCACAGAGAGGAAAAAAAAAAAGAGAGAGAGAAAAAAAAGAAGAAGGTGTGTCTTTATTCGAATCCTAGATCCCACGAGACAGTTCTGATATTCTGATGCACTGAATGGCTGCACCTTAAGCAAGAACCTCTCCCAGCACTACCAGCTGTCACCAAGTCAAATGAACTGACGGAGCTGGAGATTCAGGCTAAAGGAGCAGAGTGTGTATTTCCCTCTAACCTTGCATAGTCCCAGAATGCTTCTTACGAGCCTTTCAGAGAAGAAGACTGAAAACATCAGGTGTCTATGTTTTAACTGTTCACTGTAGTGACTCACTCTTTCACAAGGCAATTCTTAATGGGGAAGGGGAAGAGAAGTAGGCTGCTTTTCCAGGAAAGGAGCAATTTTCTGCCACCAGACTTACACTTGTTTCTATATCCAGACTTCTTTCCAAACCCATAGTAATCTCCTATTCTCACTTTAAGCTTTTGTCCAAGCAATTATCTCCAAAGTTCTAGCTTCTCACTTCAGTTCTGTCCTCCCATTTCATACACTTTTCCAGACAATACTGGCCACCAAAATACCTTCCTGGACATCCCACTCAAAAATCCTTCTAGCTTATGTGCTCCCAAGGCTGACAGATTCCACATTCCACCACTGCAGATAGAGGTGGTGATGGAGCTATCTCATGGGCTCACCATCTTGGTGTTCTGCTAATAGTCTCCCTTTCCACCTCTGACTCCATTGCTAGGCTCCTAATATTTCATAAAATCACTCCATTAGGTCAGGGACTCTACTGTCACAGATTCCTAACAATTTGTCACATCCTCCTTAAAAGCATTAGTAAAATAAGTCTTTCCCTGTCTCAGCAGCTAAATTATGCTCAACGCTCATCTTCACTTTCAAAATTTCCATCTTTTATCCTACCTAATTAACAACTCTTTCTGCCATCAGATCCCACATAATTACTCCACTTGAATTTCCTTACATGACTCTTCTGTTCCTTTGCCAGCTCAAGTCCTTGGCTCTCATTTCCAAAATGCCTATCTTTGCTTCTGTTAATATCTATACTCCTATATCCCTTTACCTTCTTCTCACGGTTTACATTACTCTTGCACTGGCTTCCTCATCCTTATTTACTCAGTTACCAGCTTTCAGTAGTCTTTGATGCCAACTCCTACCCAAAACCTCTCTCTATCATCGTTCTAAGAAGTGATTGGAATGAAAAACTTTGGAAGCTTTTCCCATTAAATCAAAGCTAAAGGAAATTTAATTAGAAAGCAATACAATTTTAATATTGACCTTATCTATCCCAGTAGAATTATCACACCCCTGATCCTTATCAGATGTCAGATGTCCAATTAAGACTATAAAGCCTTTGGGGCAAACATAGCCTCTTCCTTCATGTTACACAGAGCCACAGCACCTAGACCGATCCTTAAGTTAAGAAAAACATCTCAGAAAGTCAAAGAACTTGATTTTGCCAAGGGCAACACCACTCCACTGGTGATTTGGAAATTACCAGAGAAGTTAAAAGTCCTCACTCTCTGAAACTTCAAAACGCAAGAATAGGG
Organism: Ploceus nigricollis; assembly: GCA_013399945.1. Taxonomy (NCBI): domain Eukaryota; kingdom Metazoa; phylum Chordata; class Aves; order Passeriformes; family Ploceidae; genus Ploceus; species Ploceus nigricollis. Next base: position 1,742,576 of record VXBC01010271.1, on the reverse strand, counting down.
TTCCCCTCAAGAGAAATAATGTCTGACCATGTCTGAGAAGAGAGGAGCTGGGTACAGAATGCACTGAAAAGATTTTTCCATGGTATCTCTAGCTCCTTCCTGCCTCAAATCTCCAAAGCCATCACTTATCCACTTCAAAACAGCAGGAGAGTCACTTCTTTTTTCCTCCTCTCTCCAGAAGGAGCACAGCAGAAATAAACCTTGAGTGATAAATTATGCACCACTTTTGTGTGGCTGCCTCTTGGCCAGACGGGAAATTTTTCTCCCAAAGCCTTTTGTTTCCAGCTTTGATCCCAGTGTTGGATCCGCTCTGTTCAGCATGGAGGTGAAGGGAGAGCTGACACAGGCCAAGTTCAGGCTTACTGCAAGTCACAGTCAGATCTTCCATTAGCCTTCTCCCCTCCCCCTTTCCAACTGGAACTCTCCTTGAGTTTGAAAAGATCCTATTAAACATTTTCCAGAGGGCCTTACAGAGGATACATTATTTTGATGGATGCTGGGGCTAAAGGAGGAGGATTTCTAAGTAGAGTGAAATAATGGAGTTTGTTCTAATGGGTTTAAGAGGTGCCCGGGGGCACCAAGTAAGTTCCTTCTCTGCAAATCAAAAACACAGAAGACCAGAAAATGGAGCCGAACAACTGAACGCCAGGAAGCGGGGAAATCGGGCTCTATTTAACTGCTGCTCTTGGTTACAGCCAACTTCAGGCTGCTTGGAAAAACAGCACACACACATATCACTGGCACAAACTTAACAGGAGGAAACAAAGAGACAACAGGGGTCAAACTGGGGGTGGCAAGTAGGAGAAGGATGCAAGGCTAGGTCCCCACCCCCTACCAGAGAGTCGGATCAATTATCCTTGAATACTAACAAGATTTCTGATTAAAGAACTGCTGCTATGCAATAGAAACAGAAAGCTCCAGCAGCTGGGAGGGGCTGTCAGGCAGTAACAAAGAGACACAGAAGACTATGCCCTGCTAGGGCATACGGAGGAAGTCACCATGCTGGTAGCCAGGAGAGTGGTCTCCCCTGCCTGGAGTCATGATTATGTCTCACTGCTGGTAGATTTAACTCCAAGAGTAAAATTCCACCTTGACACTACAGAACATGGGGGCTGTTTTCAGGCAACTATGTTATCTACTGGAAGCTTTGCTGGACAACAGTTCTTTATACAACCTTATCACTACAGTACAGGAAGGTGAATTCTATTCTAACTCTAACCCATTCAGGGAAAAAATTTCGTGCTTTTTACTTCTGAGTATTGCAACATCAGAAAGTTGCTATCAACATACAACAGCTTGAGAAACAAGATCTGTGCTGTCTTTGGTCATACACTTTTTGACAAAACTGCAACTGGCAGTGCAAACATTGAATATGCATCTACATTACTGTCTGTTAATCTTAATGGTTTGTGACTTGTTGACTGGTGGCTAATGCCAGAAGGACCTAATCACCTAAGAACCTCATGACAGGCAAAGCTTCTGTTACTACTTTTCAACCCACAGGTGTGCTAACATGCTTATACCAAAATGCTTAATGTATCTCATACCATCAGAATTGGGCTCATGATACTTCACTTCCCTTTTTTAATTTGTCTTCTATATTAAATTACCTAATTCCCTGATAGGAGGAATTTCAGTCATTCACAATTCAGCACTACAAAATTCAACAAACATCAACTCCATTTAATGTTAATAAAGTCTTTATGAAAACTTATTTTCCTGCCTTTACACAGTGAGGCTCCTTTCATCTAGGGTCACAACACCCGAGGAGATCTGCTGCTCACAGAAGGACTAATTGCAGCTCAAGAGTCCCCCAGACTAAATGCAAAGGCTGGAATGCTTCAGCATCTAACAGACAGTTCTGCATAAGAGAGGCAAAAAAACATGCCTGGAAAGCTGAAAAACGCTGAATTCACTCACAACAGGAGGGCAGTCAAATACTCCCAGGTAACAGTCCCAGAGCAACCAGATATACAGCATGAATAAACCACAAGTCTACAGAATAACAAGCCCCTGCATCCACACGGTTACTCTCTTTAGTACAAGGAAATGGAAATCTACAGACAGAAGAAAGAAGAGATTCAAGGAGCATTACAGTGTCCAGTTTTCACTCAGTAGAGACAACAAAAAGAGTAATACCTAACCTAACAGCAATGGCAAAGAACCATTGGCACCACAGACACAAAAGTAAGAGCCTAACCATCAAGGACATGAGATTCGTGGATGACAATTACATTTAGTGTTTTCTGCCATGATTTGTGTGAAACACAGACAGCCACTACATACCGTATGCCATTTAAAGGAGTGGGTTTGTTGTATGCCAGAGCTCCAGCTCTGGATGTTTTATCAGGTAAAGCCAGACATCTTAAAAGATGGTCAGTTTAAGTCTACATATATACCATCTGACTGTGTAAACCCATATAAGAAAACATGACAAATAGCTAAGCCAGAAATAACAGAGAACTAGAGAAATTAAGTATCCACCTTTCTTTTAATAACACTTTATTTACCAATTCACCCTTTCCAACAGAGTCAGTAAAATTTCTGTGGTTTTATGATCTTTTGACCATCAGCAAGAGAAATGTAAGTATTATTAAAAAGAGAAATATTCACAAGCAGCAAAGGAATTCAATGAAGCTGCAGAACATGCTCTTATTATATAAACCTATTTTTAAAACCATGACTGGTTTTTAAGATAATATCTCTTTATCAGCTTTTATAAGTGTTATGAAGCATACATTCTATTGTGTTCGACAGTAAGTTGCATTCTAGGGCAAATGGAGTTGGCCTTGGGCAAGACAATTTCTACTTCACTTCCCACATTTACAAAACAAGGATAATATTTGCCTATTTCACAAGAGTGCATGAAGATTCAAGAGCACTATCAGACTATAGATCATTCTCATAGAATTAATGTTTTAACTATTTTTTAATGTTAATTTCACTAGTCTGGAGAGCATTTACAAGTAAAAACAAAATACTAACCACTTTGATTTCTTTTTCTAGTTAACATATAGCAAGTACTGTTTTCTGGTTTGAACTACAAACAACTGGATAATGTTTGTATCTAACCACTTCTTCCTTCTGTAATTTCAAGGAATACAATGTATTCCAACAACTACCCGTTTTCTGCAATCACATTTTGTGGCCCACAGGAAGAGAATATCCCTCTTCAAGGTTCACAAGACATTCTGGAAATGCATATACTTTATGCAACTATGCACCTATTAATTTTCCTGCTGCATACACCTACACTCCCAAGATACAAGAAGAATTTCTCTATTGCAGAAAACAGTGCTATAGCACACAACTGAAAGCTTCTAGAATGAGAATATAAAAGAAAATTGCTTATATACACTAAATAAAACAATAATGCTAACTTCATACTGGAAGATTTATGCAATATGCTTTTCCCCTATGTTTTAGTAGACAGAATTGTCAAAAGCAAAACAAAAAAAACATCACTTGTCACCGCCTGCAGCATGTTGCGCTTCATTTTAGAAATATAGGGAATGCTACTCAGTGCCATCACCACTTTGGAGAAAAAAAAAAAAAAAGTCAAGATAATTCAGGGTGTCAAGAGATCTGTGAATATCATCCAAATTGATGATTCAGCAAACCCTGGCACTCTCAGCACACCCAGAAAGGACAACATTATCAGCTCCAAGTTGACAATAAGAAAATGGGTGCTTTGCACTTGGCTAATAGCTGTAGAACCAACAGCAATGCCAAGAAAAGGCAGTTGAAACTGTGATTCCCACTGCAAAATATACTTCCACAGAAGTAACACATTCAGGTTTCCAACTATAAAACATAGTCAAGATGTTTCAGAAGTGAAGCTCTGATATTAGCTACATATTTTTCTGGCAGAGCTCCAGGAGCCAGAAGAGCAAACACATCAGCCAGACGGGTTCTGTGACATTCTGTATTTATACTAACACAGACCATCTTAACACCAGGTCCTTCTTTGCTCCAGCCACCAGCAGTGCACGACATTAGCATTAAATTCCCTCTCTATACCTGTTTTTACCTGCAATGCACTTTTCCAAGAGCTCAAGATACTTGCAGACCTCTTTTGTTGGTTTGGTATGGGGATTTTTTGGCACAGACTTCTCCAGTTTGATCTGCCACTATCCACTACAAAAGAGTCAAAGGTCAGTCCTGCAGACTTGTTTGCTTTACGCTCTCCTGTACTGAGGCAGAGTAGTAAATGACCAAGTGTTTCTAACAACTTACCTGTTCAGCATCACAACTTCCGTGAATGCTTTATGACAGTTAAGCTGCACACCACCCCTGCAGGTACTTCTAAGGGACAACTTTGAACATCTTCTAGCCAAGTGAAGGAACACTGACTCATCACAAATTTTGGCATTTTGTCTGCCACCTTCATCCTGATATCCCCTCATGTTTTTTCTTACTTCAAATAGGAAAAAGATTGCTCAGGAATTGTGTCCTTATTGTAAAATTGTGTCCTTATTTCCTCATATTTTGATGAAGGAAAGAGGATATTCACTTCTGGAAGCAGCTGGCACATCCAATCATAAACTTACAGTGATCTGACAAGAGGATACAGAAGTGCACAAAAGTGCACTGATGGGAAAACTACTTGAAAGAGAAACAAGCTGCCATAAAAAATGCATCCTAGAGACATCAAGGAACAACCACCTACTAGCAAACTTGCATTTTACAATCAGACATCCCCCACATGGCTGTTAACAGCCCAGACACATTAACTAGGAGCACCTGGGTAACAGCCAAAATAAAACACATCCAGATCTGTACCTACACTGAGATCTATCTTTTAGGTCCTTCTCACTCCTAGAGGGCAGCTAAGTATCTGTGTGGCATTTGGGAACTCAAGAGTACTTCTGGCTCCTAAAAAGCAGGCTTTCTGATACACAGAACTACAGCCCTCTCTAGTCAGTCTATCCAAGCTGGCTTAGCATATTCTTCAAAGCTGCCTGCAATTAGGTTTCTTGTTAGAAGAGAAATAATATTACTGGAAACCCAAACTCCCTATGATTGTGCCCCAGGGGCAATACTTGTAGAATGATGGAGGTCAGCAGTACTACTGCAAATGCTTCCTGTAATTTCAGAGTAGCACAGGAGAAAACGGATGGGTGAAATTATACAGCAGTGAAAACAGTGAAGGGAAAGAAATGAGGTACGTATCTTCTCTCCACACCCCTCCCCCAAAAGCCTTCTAACTCTTTATAAACAATTTTGCGAAGCGTTTAGATGTTTTCTTCTCCACCGGGCGCACTTGTACAATCAAGAACCACAGCACAAGACGAAGAAACAGCAGATGTCAGTTGATAGAGCAACCACAAAGCTAAAGTTTTCATGGCGAGACTTAATGAGACTACCTCCCGGCTCGCTAAGAGCGCAGCGAAACCCTCCCCTCATCACTATTTTTGGTACTCCTGCTCTGGCCCCGCTGTGCCAGGGCGCTGCGGGAGGACTCCCAGTCCCCGCCGAGGCGAGGCAGGTAGCCCGAGGCACCACCGCGGAGCCCGGCTGTACCTTTAAGGGGCCCGTCGCGGCGGGTGTGCGGCTGCATTCCTGCTCCGGAGCGGCGGCTGTCCCGACACGCCGGGCACGGCAGCCTGCGAGGCAACCTGCGCGCCCGCCCCGGCCCGGCCC
>VXBC01010271.1:1722911-1736805 GCA_013399945.1 Ploceus nigricollis | reverse complement strand
GGGGGCTCCCTCCCCGCTCCGCCCGCCCAGGCCCGGCCCCGAAGGAGGAGCTCCGCCGGGGCAGCCCCCGCCCCGCTCCCCCCAGCGCCGAGGCGCTTCTCAAACTTTCGGCGCGGCAGAGGCGGTCCCGCGGTGGAGGCTCCAGGGCGAGACACCCACTTCCCTCCCCCATCCGAAGGGGCCGTCGCCCGCCACCTCAGCGAGACCCGTGGGCTCGCCCAGAACCCCTCAGCCCTTGCCCCCGGTACAGCTCCCTCACCGCGGGCGGGGAAGCCCTTCCTAAAGCGGCTCCGGTGCTCGGGGCCGTCGGTGTCGGCTCTCCCTGTCCCAACTCCCGCAGCATCGCCAAGGAACATTGCTCCTGGCTCTCGGCTGCCCGCCGCAGGGCTGCTCGGTTTCCTCCGGTCCCAGCGCGTTGCTACCGCTTCCCGACTTGTGCCAGCTTGCTGTACCCAGGACAAATCGCAGAGCCCTTCTCCCCGTCCCGTCCCCGTTTGCCAAACTCCCTTCGAAAGGGAAATATTCACGAGCCCTTTGCCCAGCATGCATGTTGCTACCTATTAGAAACGTCTGATTTCTCCCTCCGTTCGTGACAATATTCTGCTATTTGGTGTTTTCCTAATAGCCGCGGTGTCCGAAGATAGCTGACTACGTATGAATCTCAGGTACCCTACGAAAAGATTTAGGGTCGTTTCCTGCAGGAGTAGAAATTAGCACTTGGACAATTGGCTTATGTGCCTTCTGTTTTGTGCTGCATTAAAAAGCAGACGGGCTTTCACCGGAGATCACCCTTAGAGCCAGTTTTATGATCCTTTTGGCATGATTTGACATTTTAATGCATAGGGTTGACAATGCAATGAACTGTTGTTAAATAATTAATCTCAGTTGATTTCAAAGTATTAACTTGAACAGAAAGCTGACTCAGATAGTCCAAACCCTGGACCACAGGGGAAGATGAGAATTTTGTCAAATTGACACCAAAGGGCCAGTAATAGAAATGGTCTTATTTAAAGCCTTCCCATAGATGAATCCAGAGGAAGCTGCAATTAATTCCATCCTTTAAACAATCACACGAGTAAGAAAATGGCACAGCATGTGATTGAATTATGCCACTCCTATTAATTAAATGTAAAATGGTGAAGACAAGGGGTATTATTAAAATTGTCAACGTAAAATTAAAACAGGGACTAAGTCTTGACAAATTGTGCTCAGTGAAAAGAGAAAATAATCCAACACAGCTTCACTGAGGAGAACTCCCAAGAGCAGTAACACCACAAGAAACAGTAAGCAGCAAACCATCTTTAAATCTCCTGTACATGGCCACCAAAATTTTTAAAAAGCAGACTTTTTTCTTTATGTGCAGAACCACTGCTTCAAGATAGGAATAGATCCACGTTAGTGCAAGATAGGCAAAGTGTGTAAAGTTGGAGAAGAGTAACAACAAATACAGGTAGTCAAGAGGGACTGGCTGAGGTGAAGAGATTAAAAAACTTCTCTATTCTAATACTGACTTGAAATCAGTGACAGACTGAGGCACAGAAAGTATATGCGATTATTGTAAAGTAATAAACTCTGAGATATCAGAGTTTAAGATGGTTGAAGGGGAAGAATTCTGAATAGTGGGTTAAAGTTAAGAGAGAAAAAACAATAACTTCACACTGACTGGCTGACTGACTAGAATGCAAAACCCTCACTGTATCTCCCTAAAATACAGAGCAACATAACCAAAATTCATTTAAGTTTATATTCTCTACTAAGGCTAGATCATCAGGTAGTATAACTCAGAGGAGTCCTTCTGACTTCAGGCTCACAGAAGCTTTTAGAAGTTGAGGTGCTGAAGTACTGAGTGTGATAAAGCACAGACACAGGGCCCAGAACTTATTGATAATTATATACTTAGGTCATGGAACAGTCAGATGTTAAGATGAGTATTTCCCTGTGTTTGAAACAAAAGCCTCTTGAAAAATATTGTCCTAAATACAAATAAATTCACTTGTTAGCTCTTGCCAGAGAACAAATGTTTTTACTCACTCTGTAAAGTGTGTTTACCAGTCCTCTGCATCCTGCACTGTATTCTGGCAAATCACGTTCCTCTCTAAGCTCAACTTCCTTAAACCATATCTCTGTCTTATTAGTAATTTTGAAATCCCCTGGTGAAATGTTAGAGAAGCACATAGTATTACCTTTCACAAAAATCTCCTAAATACGTTGCAGTTGAACAGATGAAAAATTATATTATAAACTTCTCAATTACCTACCTGTTGATAAATACTTTGATTGAATATAGTCCTGATTACATGTGGGATCTTTGAGGAATAATTGTAAAGTAGATTTATGCAGTGCAAAATGGATATTTATGGTAAAAGCAGAATAGTTGCTAAACAATGCTGGTAAAATTTATATATGCCATATGCTTTGGTCTTGCCTCTTTCAGACCAAATAACTTTAAGATTATGGAAATTTCAGAATACACTTCGACCCAGGCACAACGTAGGTACTTGCTTCTACCCACACCTATGAGGGAGGAACATCATGAAGTAACCTGCAATAATTTATAGACCACTGATAAGTGATATATAACACAAGTGTTGTGAGACAGATGAGAAAGAAGTAAGTAAAATATAATTAATTTATATGACAACATGCCCAAGCAAAAAACCTCAACCAGTCATTATAAATTGAACAGGAAGAAGATTATTATCCTAATAACCATTTTGGGACATAATTCAGATACATCCCCTCCAAAAGAAACATTAGAGAAATAAACCAATCCAATGATAGAAAATAAGTGCTATGAAATAATACTAATAGTTTGCATCATTTTCAGGGTGATTTTAAATAACAAACTTGTGTCAGGAAAAAGACAACCGAGAACATGGTGTCATTGGAAAAAGAAGAAAGGTAGGATTATTAGGGAAAATACACTTTATCTATTTTGAAACTGCAAAGATCTTAATAATAAGTTTAAAGAAAGAAAGGGGGAAACAAAGAAAAAAATGTCTAAGTCTTACCTATCAAACTATTTTTAAAGGATTCAAATGAGCTTTTCCTTGCAAAGATGCTTCTCCACACCACAAGTTTCATAGAAGAGGATGATACATTGGGTAGCTTAATTGTTGTGTTCAGAAAGGTTTGGAGCAAATGTGTTTTAAATACTTGAGATAGAGTGAATTAATTTACTAGAATGAAAAACACATGAAAAATGAGCAAAATGCATTTGTGCTAAACCAACTTTTTAAAGTAATGTAAAGCTCACTGTGTGAACAGAAGGCAACAGACGTGATACACCTTGTATGACTTTTGGCATCATCTCACAAGACATTTTCATAGAACAACATTTTAAATACAGATACAGGAAGATGTGCAAGCATTTGATAGAAGAAAACCACAGTGGTCATTAGTCATTATTCATCAAAAGGCAAAGTCACTTCAGATCTGTTCCAAGATACGTCCTGAGCTCTATTTTGCCTACCATGTTCACTGACAACTTAAACGATGCAATATTTATGCTTGTAAAATGTGTGCTACAACAACTGATAACAAAGGCAAAGGGCTGGAAGCACTAGGAAGGATGAGATCAGACACCTCAAATCCTATTGACAAATTGGTCAGGTTGTTCAAAAACCAACAAGGAAAAATACAGTTGTTAGAAACATATTATTCTTGGGGAACAGAATGAAAAATGAATAAACTGCATGGAATTTTGGACTAAACAGAAATACAGCATCCTAAGATAACAAACAATATAAACCAACAGTGAAGCAGCACTGCCAGGAACGTGTTGAATTCTGGAACACCTTAACAGGTGTGTCATATATGAGACAATTTGATTTCTTAAATTCTCGTAATATTGAAGCCCCAGTTGGATACTGTGTCTGATCCCGCCTGAACACCATAGAAACATAAAAATAACTGAAAATAAACAAGAAAATAATAGAACAAGAAATGTATAAATCAAACCCTTTGAGAAAAAGCTGAAAGAATTAGGTATGCCTGCCTAGTCAAGAAATAAAAGCTTCAAGCCAGATGCAGCTTTCTGATATTTATAAGAGCTAATTACAGAGATGTTGATCAGCCATCCTCTATGGCTCCAGTAGAAAGACATGAAAGAGTCAACTTCATTTGCAACAAGAAATGCTTAAAAGATTTTTCTGATCAGCATTCCAACTGAGGATTTTTCAACAATGGAGCAGACTGTCTAGGGGGACTGTGGAATCTCTTCCACTGGATTTTTGTGAGAACACAATTTGATAAGCATGCTGGTACTAGCCTTGATATGTTTAGTCTTGATGCAGTACAGACTGGACTAGGTGATCTTTTGGAACCCCTACCGAATTTAGGTTCTACAATGGATATAGTTCAGGAAATTCTAACTGGAAAGATAATTACAAACTCTGCACTCTGACCAAATCCTGTTTTACTAGTGAGCTCCACTAAATAAACAGAAAAGCCAGGAAAACACGAAAATGTTCCCAACAGGGCTCTAAGTTTGAGATAAAACCATAGATATTAGACCATGAGATTTTCCAGTGGCCCCTTTAATTTCTTTAGTTATTTCACTGGTATGTTACCCACATCAGTTCCCTCTTCCATACCACCAGTGAACTAAAGAGGTGGTTGCTTGGCTTACCGGGTAAGTTAAAAGTCAGATTTTACCCATACATAGGACAGTTGGGTGATGTAAAGATCTTCACTGATGTAAAGAAATAGTTTAATTTTCGAAAGACCTGAGGGATTGACAGCTTTTGCATCTGGTTACCTAGTTTGTAAATTATGGTCTCCATGTTAAATACATTAAATGAAATTTTAACATTGACTTATATTTTATGTTATCATGTTTTCCTTTGCTGCCTTCCCTTAAGTTTTCTAAATACTGGCACTACTACTGTGTACCCAGAGATGCTCGTAGGTGTTACATGTATCTCTTCGAGCCAGGTGGAATGAGCCCTCGGAGATACGTAACACACCCTATTAAAATAGCTCAGCTACTTTAGATAGCTTAAAAAACAGCAGGATGACTTCTGTGAGAGTGTTAGAAACACAAAAGTTTTAATAAAGAGCAAAATAACAAATCTCTTAGCAGAGAAAAAGGCAAGCTAGGGTAGGAAGGTCCTTGCCCTGCTAGAAACACCTCACAAAAGCGATTTACTTCCTTTGTTCTCTTCTTTTTCTAGGGGATTGCTTAGGCGGGACTTTTGGCTTCTATCCAATTGGCTATCCTTAAATTTGATGTGATGTCCTCTAGGTCCTATGAGGTGTCTTTTAAGCTAATTAAGGAGAGAACTTCTGGGCTTCTTTCCTTTTTAAGGAGAAAAAGGGTTACTTGTTTTCTCCTTAGCAGAACTTGCATTACTACACACAGGTGTCATAAACATTCAAATACTGTCACCATTGTCCCCTGTGGTGTTTCTCAAGTTACTGCTCACTTATTCTTAATAAAACCACATGCCATCTTCTGCAGTGTTACCACAATTGTTTTCATTCACAAAAATATAAAATCCAGGTTAGCAGATGAGAGCTTGGGTGTTACTTAATTTTCTTGACCTTTCATTTAACTGCTGCTTTCTAAGCATTCCAATTGCACATTTGTTTTGGGAAACTTTATGATCATCTCATGGATCACTGTTAATTCTACTCTGCAGTGCAGACCAGCAAAACTAAAGATTACATTAAATGGCTACATTCAAAAGCTGAGATATAAAGAATCTTGCAAAAGGTCCTTTGTAATGTAATGTCCAAAGTACAGATTTATCTAACCCCACCCCTTTTCATGTGTGTGTCTAGAAGGTGGGACAGAAACCAACTTCCATGGCCCTTTAATCTCCCACTCTAGGAAAAATAAAAGGAAACAAAACCATAAGTAAATTGACTCTCAAAACAGGAAAAAAACCCCAAAACCAAACAACAGACCAAACCAAATCTTTCTTCATGTTTTCTTTGAGATGGTAGCTCTTCCTGTGCTTTTGAAAGCTGGTTCTGCTCCTTCTTTTGCTGGTTCCCTAACATCATCTATGTAAAAATAATACAAATAAACACCCTCTTCTATTCCTGATGAGACTCCCCCCTGCAGTGAAATGGCAATTATCCAGGCCTTGCACAATGTCTGCATTGCAAAGGTAGCCTATGGCCTACCCTTAGGAACTGCACAGCTTAATACCTTGACTCTGGCACAGAAAAAAGGAAAAGAGGAAGAGCTTAAAAGGGAAATGTTCTCTCAAAAGCCAGCAAAAGAAGAATTCAGTCTGAAGACAGAAGCCTAGCCACCTTTATTCCCCAAACACATTCAAATGGATAAGTAGCAAGTTGTGTCTCCTAAATTAATTTTTGACTCCACAGAGAAGCATTTTCTAAAGAACTGAAGACCTGTGTCTTTCTTTGACTTCCAGCTATTAATGTAGTTTGCCATCAATAGTCACTGTACTCAGATAAGAAGTTTGGGGTAAAAATCAAGCACATAATCAGAAAGAAAGGGGACCTTATATCTTAGTATGTGGAATATCTCTGATGGGCGGACTTTTCCTTTCTTAAAAAACCTAGAATACTTAAATGGGCTTGTAAAGAAACAAGTAGTCATGGGAATAGATGTGAAAGACATAAACATCTTTCTCTTAGCTCTCACACCTTTCTTGTTTGCAGAAGCCACTATGGAGATGTAAAAATGTAGACAGAACGATAAAGAGAGTTTTCTTTTTTGCAGATGATTCACTTCTAATACTTTATTGGCATGATAGGTCTGGCAAGTACTGCCAACACAAACAAGATATAACCCTTGAGTGTTTCTGATAAGATGTCAACCATCTGCTTTCCTATCAGGTGGCTGAATCAGAGATACCTCTTAACACCTCTCCCTCTGTCATACTAGCTCTTGAAAAATGGGAGAGAGGGAACAAATTAATTGCTCCCTACGAGCACTGGGTGAGACCTGAATAAAGGCACAGGTGGGAGCAAGATCCAGACTTGCACAGCCCTTTCACATGAGCCACCCACATGAATGCACACACATCCAACCTCCCTCCCAGTCACATATACTTGTGTCCATTTCATTGCAAGTTTAGGATTTTAGAAACGTAACACATTAACATGATATTAGCATTCTAAGAGTTTAAGGTAATCTGAGTTTGTGTATTGCATTTCCATTTGTGCTTCATTCTATGTCAGAGTTATTGGAAACTCTATCAGGGACGTGAGTGAGCAAAACTCAATACTTTCAATGCACAGGGAAGACCATGCCATAGGGACTATAGGTTTCTCTTGTTTCTGTTTCACATAACTTAGAGCACACTGAGTATGTTTAGTAAATACTAGAAATGGACTCTAGCCACAGAATTTGAAACTCGGATCCACATCTAAACTTTACATATTCAAGGAACACCTCTTCTTTCACTAACACAGTGTAAAATTTAACAATTAAAGTTAGAATCTTAAGGATGTTTTCTTAATATCTGATGTTATTATCAGATTCAAATGCAGAATGGTCAATCTATTTTGTTGTGGTATAGAAACCAGAATGATAAAGTTAACAAAAAAAAGAAAAATTTAAAAACATTCCTCACATGACACTTAATTAGGTGTTAATTTTCTACTATATTCTGAAAAATGTTCCATGCTTCCTCTAGTCTGTTTAGAATTAATTGCCATAATCTTCATTTACTCTTTCAGTCTCAGTTGGTTTATATTCTCTCTCACTAAGTGATTTGCTTCTCTTCCTAAGTACTCCAACCGTTATGTCATCGTCCAATCTCTATCTTCTCCTCTAGTGACTCCCTAAAGGTGTTACTCTTGAAAACACCTTATGCATTATGTAGCAAAAAGGAAAAAAACATTCATCACTATGTCCTCTTATATTATGGAGTGAATCACCAGGCTACAGATGTGTGCTTTTGCTGGAAAAATATTTTGACTGCAACTCCTGTACAGCAGCAGGGTTCTGCAGTGCTGTCTTGCAAATACCTTTTTGTGTAGCTAACAGACAGAATTAAGAATTGTCTTGCAAGCATTCCACTATTTTAATGAATCTGTGATCTCCTCTTTCTTCCATTTTATTGTTTTCTTTCCCTTGATTCCATCATTTGCTTTTCCATGCAGATGATATAAGACAAAATATTTTCAGAGTACTTTGCATGTGATTAATCTCTGTTCTGCACACAGAAAGTTATGCACCTTTCCCATAAGAGCTGGCCACTGCAGCCATCACAGTTATGGCTTCACTTCATCCCCAGACACAACAGCTCACTCCCACTTAGATCCGCCTGCTCTCCTGCACACACACAGAGCCATTTACTTATTATAATTTTCTCACACAGACACCTTGTCTAATGGATAACAGAGTCTGGCAGCTTATGTTTGCAAGGAACATTCGATAAGTAGAAACAAAGAATGAAAATTGCTGGCCTTTTTGGGTTACCCCCCAGGATGAGCTAAGCCTTGGCTGTCAGAAATGCTTCCCATGCCAGAATTTCATAGTGATATTTATTTTTACCAGGCATTTTAGACTTTTTTTTTTGTTTGGCATGAGAGGTCCTGAAAACTCTGCCAGAAATGGCTGTTTTTCTTCTCTGCATCATTAGTGGGGCGGCATTCCAACAGAGAAGGGTCACTCACTTGGTACTTAAGTACTTTTAAAGATGTTGTCCTTTCCTTCCTGATGAGATAATGGGAACAAAAACTGGAGGAGAGTCTTTCAACAGTTTTTTCTTACAAAAAAGCCAACTTTGCTTACTAAACACTAAACTCAAAATCAGAATTTGGACAGTGCATTTAATACATGCCAGGAATCTATTATACAACTTACAGCTACCATTGATTTGAAAACGAACATGTGGCCTCCCAGAGCCACAGAATCTGTCATACTACTATTCCCTTTTCTCATAAGCACATCATGCAGAATTCAAAAGTACTCATATGGCTGAGGAGTAGAAGAATATTTCAACACCAACTTGTCTTTAAAGTACAAGGATCTTGGAGCTTGTTTAGACCTAAATCATCAACAATACACACAGATCTCAAAATCAGATCAGATCTTTCTTTACTTTCTTTCTGTCCACCAGTTCAAGAGGGAAAATAAAATCTTAGGATCCAGATTAAAATGCAGCTAAACTAGCAAATAAAATAAAAATTATGATGGCATCATGTTCACAGCACAGTTTCCTGTATGCTTATGACATCTTACTAGTTAAGTATATTCCTGACTTAAGACTTGTCGTTACAATTACTGGTGTCACAGTTAAGTTCTGTAATGGTACAAATGCTGGCTACTTAAGAGAGCTGCTGCTGTTATCATGTTATCTATCACTAGCTGAAAAACACAGTTGTTTCCAGAGTTCATCTTGTGGCAGATGCTAGGAGAGAGAAACTTGGTGAATCTTATTTCTCTGAAGATCTTAAAGAACAGTGTAAGTTCAATCTGCTTGTCTACATTTTACCTGAAGAGGTAAACCAGTATTAATACTGCATTATTTGGGAAAAATAATTCATTTACTCATGCAAAACCACTGTGCAATAGGTGAACCAGATAAACAGTTCATTCAGTTTGAAAAGGCTCAGATTAGGAGAAGCACTAGAAGTACTGGATCTTTTTCTGTAAATGACTCCTGAGGAACCAACAATATAAAAACATGGATTTCATCACATAATTTCATTGTGGTTTTGGCTGACCGTTCTATTTAAGATAATCTCATTTTTAGTGTATGTGTTTAGAGAGTTTGGTCATAATCCATATAAATAATTATTAAATCAAAAATTTAATGAGAAGTTTTATGGCTTTGCCACTGACTCATATATGAATAATCCAGCTTCAGTGCCATTGATTTTTAAAATTACTTACAAAATAGAATTCTAATTTCACTTACAAGATTTCCAATCATTTACATAAATAATAGCATGTGAAATTCTTATTCTCCATTTCTTCAGATCTCTCCTTGAAACTTATCTCTGCTACTGTGCCCAAAATAATAGATTATCAATAAANTGTACAAGGAAAAGCTCATCTGGAAAATACGTGGGAAGCCTCGAAGAACACAAAGCACTATCCAAGTCAAAAAATCTGAGTTCTGCACAAGACAGGCTCTTAGCTAACTATGTTTTAAAACAGGATAAAGCTTTGGATGCTCAAAGGATAAACAAGAAAGACTAGAGACATTTTCTTAGTGTTTCTGTGAAACTGTTTTACATTTATTTCACAGTCAGATGAAACAATACTGAAGACTGCCCACAGCTTAGTTCTTTGTACATTGTAGCAACAGCATTTCCACCAGTCACTTGAAGAAAAAAAAAGTTTGTTTCCTCTAATACACCTAATAGGCTGTATTGTAACTACTGTAGTAATAATTGTTAAAATTCTAAGCAAGTGAAACATTTCATTCCAAGTAAAGTTAAAGAAGCCAGGCAAAGTGACTCAAGCTGTTTAAAACAAGGCATTCCCTCTGGATTTTTTTTCTTGCTATCTAGTCCTGTTTATTATTCTATATAATACTCTCTCTGAAAGAGGAGCTGTTTCTCAGCATAACTTTGTTAATAAAAGGAAAATATTTCAGTTCCACATTGATAGTATAATTCAGGAAGATGAATATAAAATCAGCAGAGAGTAAGCTAAGCAATTAATATAGTGGGGGCAAAGCATGTGTTTCTGGAGAAAAACAGAAATCTGATTTTAGCTAAGTTGCTGAGAAACACTTACAAAACTTACACAGGAAAGATTTTCAGTCCATGCATCTTAACATAATATAGACATTTTATTTCATGATGTAATTTAAATTACAGCACTAACTATTTTCAAACTTGTGGTCACATGGACTCTTATATAACTAAGTTAGCGCAGTTTACTAAACATATGATTTCTGAAACTCTACTTAAACCACACTTTAAAGTGAATTAAGCTAAATCAGATCAAGATCACGTTAACTCTGAAAGAGGGTGTGCACAAAATGTACCAATGTAATCCAACTGATCCTCCTTGAAAGACTGATTTGGATACTCAAATGTCCCTGGTAAACAAAATGCAGCAATTTTAGTTACGAGATGTAAGCACCACCATGATTCCCAGGGTAGACAGTAAAACTGTACTCCATAGGCTTGCCCTGAAGTGAGATCTGTACCTCTGATACAAGAGGCTATGACAAGGAAAAATAATTTTCTTCACAATCATTCTTCCAGTTGGGTCCAAAAGAACATTAAGCCCTTGTTAGATGTGCCCCTCTGGGGGCAGCTATTAAACCTCCAGATGGTTTCCAGTGGCCCAGAAAAGCCTTCTCATTTTATTAAAATGCATTAGTCTAGGGTTCTAAAATTAAGTTGGTAAAACAAACTCAACACCTATGGCCAGGCTGGCAGCATTTCTCCCTTTTCAGGTCATGAGAGTGAGGGAACAGGTAAGTGCTGCTGATCTGTTATATCACCTAATCCGGGCTCTGGCAAGCCAAGGGAGAAATAATAGTAAACAGGAAAAGTCTATAAATGGCTTCAGAAATGAAATCTTGTTTTCATATAATTTTCTTTAAGTTGTTAACAGTCAGGCACCATTACTGCTGAAACTTATTGTTATTAAAACTGCAAATGGGACCAGTGTCCAAAAGGTTTCCCTTAGCTGGTCTGAAGGAAATAACAAAGTCTAACCCATAGAGACCAAGAGAACAGAAAAGAAAAGAAAAGAAAAGAAAAGAAAAGAAAAGAAAAGAAAAGAAAAGAAAAGAAAAGAAAAGAAAAAAGAAAAGAAAAGAAAACCACCCTAAAGGAAAAACCAGAGAGGTGTCAGAACATGTAGTATTCAAAACTGGACTTTAAAGGCCTCTTGTAAATCAGTGCTCTAGATACTGATCAAGGCTAAACTCTGGTTTACAGAAACAGTTTAAACAACAGAAAGGAAACAGTGCACAACCTGTGGAAGGCTCCTACCAGCTCAGCTGACCAGCATTACAGAAAAGGTTTTTAAACACCAGTGACACTGCTTATGTGTGTAACAACATAATCCTGTGTTTTCTCATTTTGCTTGAATACACTTCCTTTCTAAATTCTGCTGAATTTCTGGGCTCAAAAATATCAATGTATCAATGTATTCTGTGATCTAATTGTATCTATCACTAAAAAAAAAAAATCCCATATTTAAATTTATAGCCTATGACAGAATGCACAAAGTGCTAAACTGAACAAACTGGAGTTTTGAATGAGTTTCATTGTAGTACAAATAATTTTAGGTAACATCATTTTATATGTTAGGCTTATCCTCTTTAAGGCAAAGTGCTAAACTGAACAAACTGGAGTTTTGAATGAGTTTCATTGTAGTACAAATAATTTTAGGTAACATCATTTTATATGTTAGGCTTATCCTCTTTAAGGCAATCTTACATTTTTTCAATCATTCTTCATGCTGGAGTGTCTCATTGTCTGCTCCCTAAACTATTCTCTCTGCTCATCTTTGAAATATTTATATCTAAGCCATATGCTTTTAAAGACAGAACAAAAGACAAAAGAGTGGTCTAGGCAATCTTATGTGGGATATTAACAGTTAAGTTATAACATCTTGTTTGCCATTTTTAAATGTGGCTGTCCTTTAAATATAGACTAAAGTTGAGTTGCCAATGCCTCAGCATTTTCCTCTAGTGGAATAAAGGCAGATCATATGCATGTACAAATGGTTAATTTCTGTTCTTTTGCATTTGTCATTAAAAACACAGACAACACCTGCAGGAACAAACTTTTTTGTTTGTTTGTTTGGTTGGTTGGTTGGTTGGTTTTTTTGGTAATACTTCCAGGATTACATCCTGGGCTGGTATTTTTTCTAATGGTGATGAAAGAAACTGCAAAGTAATTTGGGAATTTTAGCTACATCAGCTTCTGGGAAAGAGGAGTCCATCAGGCTTGCTTCCAGCCACATGAAGAGCTCTGCCACTCCTACATCCCTGGTACAATGGCCGTTCCCAGACAAGCTCCCAGGCAAGAACAGAAAGAGCCCTGTGACTCAGGACTTTTCTGCTCATTTCTACTTGAATCTACAGAAAGGACAACTCATGAGGCTCCCCATACCTACCTCTCCCGTGCACAGGGGATGCAAAAATTCCAGCTCTGGGATAGTATGGACAGAAGGACACAACTCTAAAGGATCGCCTTGGCCACACTTTCAGTCGTTGCTCTCTGGAACAAAGCTGCTACACATTGACTTCATTAACCCAGGGAAGTGGTCAGAGCAGCAAGCCTGGCGGAGTTCAAGAAGCATCTGAACAATCTGAGCTCTCAGGCTCATGGTGTGATTTTTGGGGTGTCCTGCATAGGGCCAGGAGCTGGACTCGACGATTCTGATGGGTCTCTTCCAACTCAGCATATTGTATGATTTTAACTTATTACAATTCACCTTCAAATCGAGGTCTTTCCCCCACAGCTGTAGTCCTAAATAACCCCTAGCAACTTGTCTAAATTAGACAACTTGAATCTAATCAGAATGACCTTACACGTGCCTCTCTCTTCTTGCTATTTCGGCTCTTTGGGAGAGCCTGCTGACTCGCTCTCCCCTCTCTGAGGTGTGCCTCTGCCCCGGAGCAGCTGCCCAGGGCATCGCCCACCGCGACCTCCGCGCAGCCCCCCGCTCACGGCGCTGTCAGCAGGCTCCAGGCACAGTCCCTTCCTCCGGGCTCTCTCCCAGCCTCGCCCCAGCCCCTGAGGGCACGGGCGATGGGGCTGCCGGGCGGCTGTGGGCGCGGAACTGTGGCGGCGAGGGGCGTGTTCCCAGCCGGGGCGAGCGGCCGAGCAGCGCCGGGAGCGTCGGGCGCCTTGGAAACGGGCGGAAGCCAGGAAGGAGCGGCGGGAGGAGGATGCTGAGCCCCGAGCGGCTCTCGCTGCCCGGGCCCGAGTACCTGGGTGAGGAGCGGCGCGGCGGGGCGGGGAGGTTTCCTGAGGGTTCTCTCCC
>VXBC01010271.1:1601445-1722688 GCA_013399945.1 Ploceus nigricollis | reverse complement strand
GGCGAGCGGCCCCAGGCTGGGCCGGGCTGAGGGGGCTCGCAGTGGCTCAGTGTCCGCCTTGGCTGGGGAGCGGGCAGCACCGGGCCGTTACGGACCGGGGTTGCGGGCGCTGAGGTGGGAGGGCTGCAGAGCCCTCTCGGGCACAGGGAGCGTCCCTCCGGTGCCCAGAGGTGTGGTCCCCGCGAGCGGCCGGCAGGCGCTGAGCTGCCGTCTCCTTCCTCCACTGTCCGCTTTGGCGATGTGAGTAGTAGTAGCGGCGTCCAGCCTTTCTGTGATAGTCTTCACCCATTACCAACCTGTTTTGCTCACAGATCTATGTGAGCATCCTTATTTTATGCTCGTTTCCCAGCAATGGGAAGGAGTGCCGCTTTTACGTTGCGAGCTGGTTCGAATGTTAGCTTTTGTTCTGAAATAAGGTAGCATCGATAATGTTTCCCTACATAAAATGAAAATCTTTCAACCTGTGAAGCAGCTACTCCTTTGAAGACTACATCCTTTTTAAGCTGCCTGTAACAGCTTGATGTTCCAGGAAACTAAGGAGCAAAGTGATTTGATGTTAATGTGTCAAATAAAAATAATTAGGATGGAATAAAGTCAATATGACTTCATTTAATTGCTGAAAAGGAGATGAATTACGAGTAGTAAGCATTTGGATTGTGTTCAAGAGAGTGCTTGTGAAGTGAAACTCTTCAGCCATTACTTCCTAGGCCCAAGAGACTGTTCAGTAATAACTCTTATAAAGGTATACATAATTTTCTGTGGTTTTCTTGTACAAGGGAAGGTCAGAAATTGATTGGATTGTTTTGTGCTGCTTGTTCCATCATGATTTTTCCATTTCTATAAGTCAAAATGAAGCAAGAGTACAGTCGACGATTCTGATGGGTCTAACCTGTCTTGCAGGGGGTACTAGACTAGAAGACTTTGGTTTAACCATTTAAGCAAAGAAGTGATCTAAGTCGTCTTAGAGTAGAATCTCACTGTGCTGTTGCTGCTAGGCTGCTGTTAGGGTGCTTTGTGCATACCTGCATAACTGCAGTGCTGTTCTGTGTCAAGGAAATTTAAGGCAGAAATAGGTTTATTTACTGCTCTATTCAGGGTGACTCTCATGGGACTCACCTTGCTGAAGTTGTTATTGCTGATTTCAGTTGTGGAGCTTTGGGTATTTGAGAACAGCATCACAGTGCCATGCAGGCACACTAGACACGCACCCTTTGGGTTTGTGCTGTTCTGTCACACTACTTCAGCATTTATAACCTACATGGTAATAGAGCAGTTCATAACTTTTCCAGAGTGGCTCTAGGTTGAAACCTGCAAAATTTATTGTTCTTAATGAACCAGCTTGGTTTCAAGTTCTTGTAATTGTTTTTCATGAAATAGGCACTTTTAATTGTGTGAAGCTTGTCAGTAAGGATTGAATCACTCAAAACAATCTAGGAAGCAGACTAAAAATACTTAAAGTGTGAAAATAAACCAGTTTTCTGTTGCACATCTGAAGGTAAGACATGAGATGTACAAGAGAGATTTCTTAGATGTACAAGATTGTTAGGTGCAAGCAGCTTTACTAGTCACTTAAATGAGCCTTCTTTTATCTCTGTTCCACATGCTGATTTGGAATTCCCTTTTCATTTTGTACAACTTTCTAAATTATTCTGACATTGGGGTCAGAAAAAGACATATATTTGACCATATTTGGGTGAGGAATAACTTGTATAAGAGTCTGTTCTGTTAATTACTTAGTATACCTTGGGTTTAGATTGCAGTTTCTGTTGTCTATTAGAAGGGGAAGCATATTCTTATTAGCTATAAATGTTACCAAAACCAGTGTTTCTGCCTTCATGAGACTTTGTAAGTTGCCAAACTGCTCACGGATCCTAAAGAATTTAGTGTGTATTAGCAGTAGGAAAGTGCTTAAAAACCAAAACAAAACAACCCCCAACTCCCCCTCCTCTCATCCAAAACAACCCCTAACTCCCCCTCCTCTCACCCCAAACAAACACACCTCCCCACATGTTTTTCTAAGTTGCATTTCTGTTTTCTACATTGGCATTCTGAAATCACAATTATTTGGATTGTTCTATTGCGCACCTCAGGGTCTTGTTAATACAGTTGTCTGAAGTGGGGTTGTAAGGAGCTGTGATAAATTTCACTTTCTGTAATTTCATTCTGAAGTTGCATTTCCTTAGCTTGCCACTTAAGGTATTCTCTGACTCTCACAGACCAGATGACCCTGCCATTTCTGAGCTGGAATGGGTAACTCACCCAAACCCTTCTTCCCCTCTTCTTTTTCTCACTATCAAAACCAGGCCAACATGTAAATTGAGCAGCCAGAATAACATAATGTGCTACTTGCTGTGTTATTCCACACATCCCCCTACCCCCTGCTCTATTTGGGATAATTCTTCTATAAACAGTTAGAATGCTAAGAGGGAAATGAAAGCAGTTTTGAGTTAAAATAGAAATGAACAGGGAGAGAATTAAGTATTCACTTAAGATGAAAAATAATTGCAAAGCTTTGTTATGTCAAAGTTCCTGGAATATGAAAATCAGGGCAACATGTCTCATACCACAATGAGACAGTAAGTAGAAGAAAAGAGATGACCATTACTTAGGGAATAAGAATGGAGATGAGGTCTGGAGAATTGGCAGAAAGGCTACAGTGAAGATGATGTTGTTACAAGCAGAACATTATAAACAGTAGTATTTTCACTAAATAAACAGCATTTATTGTTTGGGTATAGTGATGATAATGTGTTTCTCATTTGATGGATGAAACTGGACCTACAGTAGGCAAAATGAGGCATATTTGAGACACTTTTTCTTGGCTTCCTCATTATGGTTTAATAACTGGTGATTGCTCAGTTATTTATAGCAGGCAGTGGAGCACTTAGAGTATTGTTCTGCTCATGCAGCTGTCTCTGAAGCTTCATATTGTATTACTTCCCTGCTCCCATTTCCTGTTACAGAGAAAAAGCAGTAGAGTACTGATTTCCAAACTTCTATTTTCTATGTATTCTTCTGTCTTCCACTACCCAGATCCAGGATGTTGTTTCTTGTCCTTCTTTGCCAATATAAGGCATGTAAGAATGCAAATACTCTGCTAGGGAAGTGCCTTATCAGCAAAGCATGTGCCTTTTAAGTGCCAGAAACACAGTTGTGTTTCCTCATCTCTCTCATAAAAGGTCTCGGGTTTAATGATTAGAAAGAGTATACATTCTTTTACAAAACTGAGTAGCTCCCAACAGAGAACTTCAGTTGTATGGAGACTTTGCTGAAGCCTAAGGCTTACTCTTCTTCTGAACAGTCTTAAGAAATATTGATCTGGAAAGTGCAAGTACAATCATTTCCTTTAACAGCATAATCAACACATAGGCTACATTGTTATCCAGACATCTCAGCTGACACTGATTCTCCTCTTAGTATAGATATTTGGTGAACTTCTGTGAAGCACTGTGGCTGAAAGATCTCATGGTCTAGAAAAGGAGAAGAGAATGCCTTTTTAAAAATTTTATTTCTTGCTCTGTTGTACAGATAGAAGAACTGTAATGTAGATTGAATATAATGTGTAAGAGTTTGCTTATAGAAATGTTAGTTAAATTTGAATCTTCTTAGACTCAGTGTAGTACTTTGTCCAAAAGATAGAGGTTTCACCACCATACTGCTGTTGCACCACAGGATTTCCAACTTAACTTGAAAGGTACAGGTGAAATCTGATCCTGAATTAGGTAGAGTTCCAGAACTGGAGAGTACAGTCCTTTGCATATGTCCCTCTAAGCATGAATAGGTAGGGAACCATTAGGCTACTTAATGCCTTATAACAAACTGGAATGACAATTTCTTCCATGATTAATAATTTTAGATTTAAACAAAAACCTCAAAAAACCCTGATCAAAGGAAAAAATAAAAGATTGCTCAACGATTTGCTTTGGTGAGGGGGTGGTTTCTAGCAGCTGTATGACACCTTGCAGGAAGCAGTCTGTTGGAAGGACTTGCACAATTAAGTCAGTCTGTGTGCAGTATTATGCTTATTGTTTGAACCAAATTCTTAGCTATGGTCAAGACTAAATTATAAATGGAAATGTTTCTTAAAGTTTTTGTTCAAAGTGGTTTTGAAAATTCGAACATATGAAATGTGCTATAGTTACGGTGTGTGACCCCTTGGCACGTGCTCCTGGGTAACAGCACGTCTCACGTTGTGGGATACCTCTGATATGACAAGGTCTTCTTGTACTTATATGTTCTGTCCTTCAAAAAACATTTTCCTTTTGAGAGTTAATAGGAAATTACACTGTGAGGATATGCAAAGCTGGAAGGAACTATGACAGTACAGAGATGTAGCATTTAGGTTAATTGTTTTGTTCACTTACTTCTCTTTCCCAGGCCATTTCTTAGCAACATCTGAAAAGATTAAGTCCTTAATGATATCTGAAAAGATTATAATGAGCATCCTGAAAAACCATTAATGCTGGAAAAATTTCCAGAGTTGATGTGATTTTGTTGTTGCAGTTTATATCCTTACTATTTCTCTCTTGCATCATCATTGTTTTGGTAATGTTTGCATGAAATTGATTTTATGTTACTATGGATGTATCTTTCCAATGTGGTCCTTAGTTAAGCTCCGGTTTAGAACAAATACTGAAAGGGTATTTAGCTATTACCTTATGCTCTCAGAGTATATGTTCTCAGAGATTAAAAATGCCAGAAATACTCCAGATCCATTAAAGCTTGTTATGCTCTCGAGCTTCTGATAACTGAAATGAATCATAACATTAATTGCATCAAGTAGTGTGTATTTTCAGCACTTCAGCTGAGGAGGAGGCAAATAAGTAAGAAAAGCTGGTCTTATCCAGGAATTCCCACTCCTGATTTTTCAGCATATTCAGTTACGCCAGGAATGACCCCAACTTAAAAAAAAAAGCCCCCTTGTGTGCATACAGAACGAATTGCTTTGATAGACATTTCCTATTTCAGAAGTCATGTCTCCTGAAGAGTTAAGCAATCATATAACCACTTGGATAATAAAACCATTACATAGACACAGTATCATGACTTAAAGGTGATATCTATTTCCTTCCTTCCTCCTGAATTTCTGGCTCTGAGAATTTCAGTGCATATATTCAGTTTTGTGCAGTGATATTATTTGCATTAAATTTTCCTTCAAGACTTTTCAAGTATCAATGCTTGTTTGTACAACATGTGTAATTAAACCTATGAAGTAGTGGATTGTTTGTTCTCATAAGAAGATTGAAACAAGTAATTTGGTAGCTTATAAAAAGGCTATTTTTACTATTCTAAATACATATGCAAAATTATTTGGTGTGGTTATGGCTAAATGGAATTAGTTGTGATTGTCTAATCTGCTGTAGAGAAATCCGTAGAGATTGTGGATGTAGTCCTCATTATGCTTTGTACTTGTAAGCTGAAGATTTCTATGACTTGGTCTGGCCATGCTTGAATTGAACAGCCACTGCTCGACCATGAATTTGGTTCTGAGCCAAAAGTGCATTCATTCCAAAATTCGTTTTAAACATTGGGCATGTGTGTGATGGTGGGGTGTGAGCACGTGAGTATCACAGGCCGTTCTCTTAAGTGCTGCAGGGGGCAGCTTTGGAGGAGCTGTACATGCTGCTACTGATTGGACTGAGGCTTTAAGTATAACATCACTGCTAGTGGTTTAGTGATAAGAAGTAAGATATTCTGTGCAATGGTATTTACTTAACATCAGGTTATGGGCTGCCTGAAAAATCCTCTGTGACCTTACTCTGTCAGATTCCTTTGTGAAAGCCAACTGTTAGTTTTTAAATCTGACAGCAAAGAGTGTGGCACCTACCAAATGAGTGTGGCAGGCACGCTGGCTTCCTGGTTGGGATAGTTGCCTGGGATTTCAAAGTTGAGAATTTGTGTTATATTTACAGAATATGGGTTGCGTCGGAAAGTTCTGTATGAGTAGGGAACTTCTGTTACAATAAGCCTGAAACAAATAAATGCCGAGGACGATGTCCTGATATAACACCTCCTGTATGGAAACTGCAGTATACTGGAGTTCTGTCAGGAAGAAAATTAGTAGAGACAGAAAGCTGTAACGGCGCAGTGAGTATTTGGGCTTCACATTCTGATTTGGACATGCTGCCCTGTTATTGCAAAGAGGGCCTCAAAATATGAGCAACTAGTACATCGTTATCCCTGAATTTTCAGAAACTATTAAAATGTATGAATCATCTCATTTATTTTGCCTAGAACTCCACAGATTTTTGACTATGCTTGCATAAACAGTTAATGTTCCGGTATGGTTCCAGTGTTTGTTATGGAAAGTACCATTTGTATAAATGAAGGAACTACTCTTTTGCTATAACCAGACTCCTGGCACTTTATTTTGCCTCTCTGGCCTGCTAAAACCTGTCTGCAAATTACATTTTGTTCTATGACTTTCCTGTATAGCGTAGCATTAGTTGGGTTATAAAACATATTACTTGCATCGTTCCATGGAACTGGGCAGTCAGTGAACAGGAAGCCAGAGCTGGAATTTGGTTTGGCAGTGTGAACTATGCTACCTGGAAAAGAGCACAGCAGCCAAAGGGACAAAGAGGGAGACTTCTCAAGGAGATTTAAAGTGCTATTTTCTTTTAATTTCTCTGCTCACAGTTTTCTTCCCTTCCCCACACCTCTACCCACTTTTCTGGGAAATAGGTATAGAGGCTCTTTGCCAGGATCCTTAGGCTATGCAACAAAAAGCTTAAGAGAAATACCTTTTACAAGCAATTGTATTCAACAGTGACCTATATATTTTTGTGTACATTTTGAAATGTCTTAAATTCTATGTTGAAAGTTAATTTATTCTCCAGGAGCAGTTCAAAGGTATTTATTATAGAGGTCAGCCACATTGTGCTGTGTAGCACTGTGGGACCATGCCTCTCTATTCCCAAAGGCTTTTAGAGGAGGTTTATGACTCTAAGGAGAAATACGGTTCATTGATAGGGACTATTCTATGAAAAGGAGTGTATACTCCCCCACAAAGTGTTGAGAATGGTTTTGCAGTTGAACTGAAGTTTATTGCAGGCTGAGATGAGTGGAAGTCTGTCTGCTAGTACCATTTCCTAGCATAATCTGGTACTGCTGACACCTCAGGAGGGACCTTGGGAGATGATTGCTGAGTGTGAGATGGACTGCTTCAGGAGGAGGGAGGAAGGATGGGCTGAAGTAAAGTTACCCAGTTGTTTGCTGTCTTGAGCCTATGACTGAGCTGCACAGACTCATTCTTCCCTCAGGGGACACAGGTGCGCAGAGCTATTTTTCTTTAATCACTCACATAAATTAAATTTATTCCTTTGCATTAAAATAATTAAATAAAGCTACGCCCTATATCTTTTAGTGCCAGATAATATCTTTAAACCTTTGGCTCACCATTTTGCTATCAGCTGCAAGGTATTTTCCAGGGTGTGCTTAACCAATTTTACTATTGTCCTGAAAAGTGTTCTAGGCAGAGAAATCCCCTGATAGCAATCAATATTCATGCATACTTTTAATCACTGTATCCACTGAGAATAATCATTTCCGGGCCTCTCTTGAAGTCCACCTGCCCCACACTAAGATGAAAGGGCCTTCCATGCTGTGTATCAAGTGGCATAGGCTTGATGCTTACCAGGATATTAAACACAAATTAAAATGGTTTGGAGAATATTGATGTGGGTCTGAGGTTGGCCAGTTGCTGGTGAGGGGGTGATTCTGCCAAGTCTGGAGCAGATTGGCAAGGAGCAAGAACAGTCCTTGCCTGCTATATTCCCTAAGGGTTTTCTCCTGCTCTTTTTAGGACACGACACTACTTGCAAAGGTACAGTAGGATACGTGTTTAGGATGGAGGTGTGTGGTTTGGGAACAGGGCTTGTGTGCTTTCCAGGTTAGGAATGATTTTCCTGGGTTCGTTGTAACTTGTCTTCTGATTGTTGAACTTGTAGATTTGGAAAGTCTACTGCTTGCTAGCTGGCACATCACCTCAGACTCGGCTCTTTGTTGCTCCAACTTGGTTTCTAGCCAAAAACATCAAAGAGGCTCAGTGGTAAATCTGTGCTGCTTCCTCCCTGGCAAATGCTTGTTTTGTACAGTCTGCCCCCTGTAGAAGCAGCAAAACAGTTTGTGTTGCACCAAACTGTCTTTACTCAGGAGTCTTATAAGCGAGTGTCATTCTGTGGTGAGGTATTGGCAGATCCACCATTTCTGAAATTCTCCCGTGCTTGGCCTAGGCAGTTATTTGAGACTGGCTGTTGAGCAATATAAATTGCTCTTGGCATTCAGACCTGTTTCCCACCTGCCACATTCACTGATGCTTGCTTGGAAACAGATGTACTTTTATTTGCACCTTCAGGAGGAAACCTTTACAAAATAGCCTTCAAGCTACTTGGCTTTGGTATAGAGGGAAGAGTAAAGAACACCTAAAGCTCTGCAACAGCCCCATCAAAACAGCATTGACAATCTTTGTAGGAAAGATGGCTCAGAACAGAGATCAGGAACTCCTCTGGAGTAAGCATTTTCAAGTGAAACTCCTTGAAACATTTTCTTGAAACATTTTCAAGATAACTCACAACTCCTTATCTTCCTTCAATGCCAAAATCTCAGGGGATTCTAAAAAAGAGTCAGTGCTGTTAATGACTAACTTCTGTGTAGCCAGGAAGGAAAGCAGAATTTAGGTGATGAATTTTGCTATCCATTTCTGGGAGAAAGAAACCTCCACTCTCTAATTGAGGAAGCAGATGCTTGATGTCTTGTGTAAGGCACACAGCTGGGCTTGTCTGGCTCTGGGAAGGCCCCTTATATTCTAACTTCTGTCTCTTACTCTTTTTTTATTTGCAGCTCAGCGACATGTCCTCACATACATGGAGGATGCAGTGAGCCAGCTGCTGGAGAACAGAGAAGATATTAGTCAGTATGGCATTGCCAGGTTCTTCACTGAATAGTAAGTACATCATGATGCTGCCAATAGGGCCAGCCTGAGGGGAGCTTTTGGAAACAGAATACGTGGGGAATGGAGCTGGACATGTGCTGGTTATGTTGTGAATGCTGGGTTTTACTGGGTTAGTCAAGGGCTGCCTGAGCGCGTTTTGGAAATGTACGTGGGTTTTGTACGTTTCAGTACTTCTCCTGTTACAAACATTTGTGTGAAGCAGTCACTCTGGGGAACAGTGATTTTAAAAACATGGAAAACCAAATTCTGCTTCTCTTGGTCAGGACTGTTAGTATCAAACTGCTTGAGAAATACTGAAGCAAACTGTTTCACAGACTGCTGCTGGTTTCAGCAGCACTCATTCTTCCTTTTCCTGAGTAGGAATTTGAATTGTTTGTCTCCTTGTGTGATTGTTGTCCTGTTGAATGCTTTAATAGGATGTGTTTTCTTCCCTTAAAACCTGCGTAAGTCCTTAAATACTGGACGTGAGCACTGTCTCTTCTTACTAATTTGCAAGAAAATTCTTGAGGGAAAAACTATGTGCTTTCTGTCCACAGAAAGTAATACTGACATTAGTCAGCTGAGCAAATAGTTGGAAAACAAGAGCTTAAGAAAGATAAAGAGCAGAATTACAATGACCTCTACCCAGCAACAGGATTTCTTTACCGGGGTTGAAGGCAAAGTGGCTTTGAAATACCCTGCTGAAATTGTCATTGAGGCATCTCTGCAGATTAGTTTGCATCTAATTTCAAACTGACTCTTCTGTGCCTTTTCTAAACTTCTGATCATATATACTTCAAAAATTAAATGCTGAGCAAGAGGTCATTCATGCAGTGAAGCTGTTCAAAATGCTTCTCTGTAGTATTTCTTCATCTTGATGTGATAACCATTTTCTTTTCACTTCCTGTTCCTCTTCTACCTTTAAAAGAATAAGTAGTGATTCAAGACCATTATAATGAACAAAACTGTCACCATAGAGCAAAACCCTCAGACTGACTTAGGTGCTGGAGATCTTGTTTTTCCCATTTATTTTCAGAGATATGATTTTTACGTTTTCATGTTCACAGTGAGTGTCTTGTGGAATTTCTGATTTTATGAAAGATAGGAAAAGGATTCATTTTCATTCATTCTGTAATGTAGAACTAGTAGTTATCTTTTTTTCTTTTTTCTTTTTTCTTTTATAAAATATTTGGATTTTAGCAGATGAATCTGTGTCCCCATACCAAAGCACAAACAAGCTTAACTTGGTAATTTTGAGAGTTGTGAAGATTTGAAATGTGGGATTCTTCATTTAAAGTGGAAAATAAATGATAGCCAATATGGGTGTAGAATGCAAAGTTTCATATTATGAAAATGTCATATGTTCTGGCTCTCAGGCCTTAGTGGTGAGCCCTCACTGCCCAAAAGATTTCTGTTCATCCACTCAACTATCAACATTTGTTCCAGCTGTGTTTTGAAGGCTACACTTCTTTCCCAAGCAAATAAATTTGATCTTCAGTCTCAGCATCTTCAAACTCAAAGATGACTTGTGAGATTCCAGAAGGTTTGTGGGCACTGTCCCAGTGTTTTCCATAATCCATGTTTTTCTGAAGGAGAGGATTGGAATGTGCATGTTTTGAAGTATGCTGCAGTGATTTGAGATGAAGGGACTTGGTATTAGGATGTCCAGTTTTTAAAATTATCCTTTCCCTCTTTATGTTGTCTTAAAATTAGAGACCAAGCCCAGGGTTTAGAAAGCTAGCAGGCAGGCCCAAACAAGTTACTTTTTAAAAAAGTGTTTAGAGGGTAAAAGAATGACTTCTGTAACTTTTCAGAAATTGAAATTAGTCTGTCTAGGACAGGTGTTAGATATTCTCCAAACTCCTCTCAGAGGGCATACTTCTCAATACAGTGGTGTTCCATGGACCTCTCCGCTGGATTCACTGCTGAAGAGCAGCCTGATGGCATTTCCATCATGCATTGCAATGCCCCACTTTACCATAAGTCAATTCAAATATTTGAGCCAGTTACAACAACTTTTTTTTTTTTTTTTATAATTAAGAAAACTTTGTTGGGACTTAGCATACCTGAGTGAAATTTCAGAATTGAAAATTATGCAGTCATTTAGTTCTGTATGGATCAAGCAGTAAGTGTTTTGCTGGCAATGAGTATTTCGGTTGTTTCTAAGAAATGGAATTGGGTATGTATTTCACTGCTATCCACCATCTAGCACTGTAATTGCTGATTGCAGAGGACTTGATCTCTACAGTTTTCCTTCCAGAATAGTTTTAGTCTTCAAGGATAGTTTTTTCTCCCACCTTATTCTAGTGTTCATTTGTCCCAATCATGTGGACATCTGCTTTCAATCTTGGGAGTACCTTGAGGCTTCCCTCATCTGGCTCACTCCTGACCCTTACAGGAACAGGGATCAATCACCCCTCTGCCAATTAATCCACATATTTTAGTTAAGCAAGTAAAATTATGCCTCTCTTAGGACTAATCTTGATTTTATAGATATGCTGAAATGCTACTGGTATTTGTTCATTACAAGCTTGAGAAATCTCAGCTCTGCTCTTGAATCTTCATGAAATGCAGACTCTTGAAAACCCTCTGTGTAATTAACACTAATGCTGCTTTGCTTCTTCCAGCCTGATGTCTGTGACAACATATCTTAAAGGAATATGTTCCCCCTATACATTATTTATCATCCTGCTTTCTTGATCTTTCCTATACTGAAGAAAAACAGGGTCCTCATGCTAATGCATTTGATCATGCAGAGAGAATGTGCATAGCATCCCACTTAATGTTTTCTAGGCTCTTAAAAGGAGTCTCTGTGTCTTTTTTTCATTTCAGCCTAAAGAACCAGAAAAAAAATTGGTGAAGAGACTTCCTACTAGTGTATTTTACTTTTCTTGTAGGCTAACCCTTTGCTTGAAACTTTCTCTTCCAGCATGCAGGTAGATGTGCTGCTCTGTTCAAGACTCTTTGGAAAGCTCAGAAATAATAACCAGTTGTAACTTACCTTGGTTAGGAAACTGTTTTCTCCATAACTTTAATTGTTTGTTTGATAAATCAAACACAAGTGAACTGTAGACAAGGGAATGGACTTTTTTTTTTTTTTTTGAGTCTATATTCTTGTCACAAAACACTTCTCCTTTTCTTTTGTTTCTGGTGAAATGTCTCCTGACCAACTACTAGATGAAGCATGACTGAAAAAAAACTCTTGCTTTTAGCTGGCAGATGTAGCGCTGCTTCCACTGGACTCTGCAAACTGATGTCTGAGATCCCCTTTTCCTGTAAAGAGTGTTTCTGCTGGCTCTAACTTGAATGCCCCTGCTAGATCTTATGTGACAGTTTAACAGTATTTATCTGAGAAGGTATCTGTGATGTGTGTGACAGGGTTGAGGGTCAGATACTGCTTTTAGATCTGTTGTTTGCCTGGCAATTCAAAATACAAGCTCAGCACTGTGTAGAGCCCTGTTTCACAGGAAGGAACATTTGCTTTGTTCCTAGTAACAAGACTGACAGTGCTATATAGTTTGGGATCCTTGGGAAGGAAGATGTTATCATGGTGAGAAGTATCAACTTCTAGCAATGAAAGTACCTCATTTTCTCTTGCTGTCTGGATTGGCTGGAAGGATTTGTTCAACTCTTTCCTTAGGGACAAATATGATACCGCTCCTTTGGCTTTCTCTGGCAATAGACACAGGCTTTGGTATCGGACAAACTTTTGGCTTGTTCAGTCCTTTATTGCTGTACAACATTACAGAAATAAATCTGTAGAATAAACAATGTCCTCCTCTTTAAAAAAGTCTCAATGCCCTTGGGAGAGGAGGGCAGGGGGGAAGGGCCAGGAACAAGACAGATGGGATGCCCATGAGAACTAAGTCACTCACTGAAGGCAACCTTAATTGGCAACTGGAAATAAGCTGAATTATCTGATTATGGAGAGGAGAGATTCTTAGAGCTAGCTTAGAGCCATCAATTTTCTTTTTTTTTTTGCATCTGTGTATGTAGGCCTTATCACTGTCATCATCTTGCTGTCATCTGCTCTGCATCTTTCCCCTTTTCAGAGTAACTTGTTTTGTCTTGTTTGCAAGGATAGTGTAAGCTCTTCAAGACAGAAATGATATTGTACTGCATGTACTTTACAGCACCTAGCATTGTAGAATGTCGACTCTGTACTTTGTACAATTCCAGTACAAACAGAAAAAACAGTAGTGAGAAGGTCCTTAGGGCTTTGACAAGTTGAGCCAGATTCCCTTTCTAAGAGATGAAGCCATTCGTTAGAATTTCTCAGTACAACTGTTTGGGGGAGGGGCATTGGTTGTTGGGGTTTTTTAGTGTTAGTTCTTTGTGTTTTGGGCAAATCTGTAGTATTTGTGAGGTATTAATACTTTTAGGATATTACCTAAAATATTGATATTCTCTCTGATATAATCTTCTGAGCAATTGCAAAAACCCCCACAACGTTTCTTCAAATACTGTCCTGATTCCTGTGTGTTCTTCTGCTATGGAGAGAAAAAGATAAAATTATGCCACTCAATGCAAGACTGCACTGAGCCATGTGATCTGTATCAAGCTGCTGCTGTCAATGACCTAGCTGTGCAGCAGCCCTTTGGGCTGAAAATTTCAGCTGGGATAATGTGCTTGATGGTTCCTGACAGGCTTTTACTTGGGATTCCTTGAACCCTAGGGCACTGCGTAAGACTGCTGTCTGCCTCTCCTTTGCTCTTCAGTTATCAGTGGAAAGAGAGTGAATATATGAACTCAGACACAGCACTTGTGCCAGAAGCTCTGAGGAGGTTTTGCAGCTAATGTGAATAAGTTGCTGTGAAAAAAACATTTTGAAAGTGTCTCTCTAAAGACTACAGGGATTTACAGGACTGAATTTTTTGATAAATCTTTCTGGGGAACCTACAGTAATTGCATATTTCTCCACTAAGAGTGTTGCTAATGTACACAAAGCCTTTCTGTTAGTCCCTTTGTTGCCTTCCAGTCTCACCTCTACAGAGAAGCATTGTCAAAAGGGCAAACTCTCTTCCTTGTAATTGAATTTCTGCAGCCCACCTTAGAAATGGGATTTCAATACCTCCTGCCCACTGTGCATTGGGTATGTGTTGTATGAGAGCTATGGAAGATCTAGGGGTTGTGGATAACTCTATTTATAATTTAAATGATGTGAATTTTGTCTGGAACCTGTATATCTGTCACCCAATGTTTTTATAATAGAATTGCTTTATGGCAGAAACAGCATTGGGATTTTGATAGGACAGCCAGTATCTATTGTTTTCTCCTTATTTTCCCAGAGTCGTTTCTCTGTAACAAACATTGCAACAAGTCCTAACCTGAAAAATATGCTGATTGGGATAACTGCTGTTGAGTAAACAGCTGGAAAAAATGCATATATTAATCTCAATAACACACTTAATTCCCACTGTAGTTTGTACATGTTGCCAATGTATTAGAAAATGTAGTATTTTCTTACCTTATTCTTGAGAATCTTACAGATGAGTGGATATTCAGATGTGTCCCTTGCAAAGAAATACAGGGGGGATAAAAAGGTAAAAAATCTTTTTGATAAACAGGATTATCTTGGAAGAACTGTAGTAAAGCAATAACAGAATAGAACTTAAAAGAGAACATTTTTCAGTGATGCTCTATGTGGTAATATACTCCATGTAAGAAACTTCTCATACTGTTTTGGTGACAAAAGAATCTGCAGGATTTGCCAAAGCATATGAATGTTAATACTTGATCTTGTCAGCACAGGGTAGTTATCCATAAGTCTGCACTTATATACTGACTTGACCTGCACTGTGCTCTTGCTCTTTGAAGAGAGGTAATCACAATTTCCATGTGCAGTGTGATCAGATTATGATGCTCCTAGTATAGATTCACAGGAGTAGCAGTGCAGTCTTTGCCACTTCTTTCCTATTCCTTCACATCATGGAAATGACATATTTACTTGTGGTCTTTTTCAGAATAGCTACAGCAGGAGTTGGCTGACTACTTTATGGAGACCTTGTGTAATTGGGTTTATTTTATTTTTCCTTACAGCCTTGAAGGTTGAAATGCAACACATCTGCCATGAAATTGAGCTTCCTTTAGGTTAAAGCCAACTGCATACAGGCGGTGTGGATAGCTAATGAAACTGGAAAGAAATTTCCCAAAAGCCAGAGTCCAGGAATGTGGCAAATGGTATAAGCATCAAGACAATATATATCTGAGTTAACTTTGTGCCTTTTCTCTGTGCTAGAGTTGAATGTACTATCCTCTCTCTAGTTTTAGTTTTTAACTCTAGTAAAACTCTCGTTTATGCTTCCAATTTTTTTATTGCTTTTCATCATAGTTGCTGGTATTACTAGTACAAATTTGGAGCAGTGTATGATCCCAGCTGGGAGTTAAGATCAGACTTTTGTGACTTCAAATGTATGAACTTAGACAGGTTGGGGGATGAACAGATTGAGAGCAGCCCTGCCAAGAAAGCCTTAGGGACACTGCTGGATGAGAGGCTGGACACAAGCTGGCAATGTGCATCACACCCTTCCTGGGATGTCACAGAGTCTTCTGTTTAGTTTTACTTTCTCCATCAGTCTGCTTTTTTTTATATTGGCTGGTTCCTGCCCTGTTCTTGCATTTCTTATCATGCGTTTCTGTTGTGGTTTTGTTTCTATCCTTGCAGAAGTGAAAGGGCCCTCAAGTCAGAATTGGGGAGCTCTGGAAATCTTATATTGTCCATCTTCCACTGACAAAAGGTCTGTAGTAGAGTTTGCTGTGATGCAAATTAGATATTCAATGCTGATGTAACTGTTTGAAAAGCAACTTTCTCCATCATTCTGGAAAATTGCTCAGTTTTGCTTGCTGAGTCACTGTTGGAATATATAGGAAAAAGTGAGAAACATAAATAGTGATATATCCACCACAGATGTAGTGGGACTACTTACAGGCTTTTGCATACGATCTGCAATGTGTATATAAAGCAGTAATCTCACCTCATGCTTGGTTACATGCTTGAAAGATTGGATTTCCTGCAGTTTCTCTAAGTGTTTTGAAGAAAACTGTTTTAGTAATGTGAAATTGGGAACTGGAATTCAGTAGAAATGCACACAAGAATAGCAGCTTTGGAAAAACATAGCAGCGTAGAAAGTTTGGTACATGGTGTTTTTTCCCATATTATATGTGGGGGTTTTAAAATTATTCTTAAGAATAAAAGGCATAGTTTTATGATTTTTTGTTAGTAATATTTTCTTTTTAACATACTATTTCATCCAATAAAGCTTTGATGTCTCAAGCAGTAAGAGTACCACTGTTGGATACATGTTAACTTCATGAATAGCAGTACCTCTCTCTGTATTACTAACTCATATGGTTTAGTTCTTGTTTTAATGAAGCACTTGGCATGGGTCTAGCCTACTTCATGTATATAGGAGATCAATTTTAGAGTTCTTGGCTGACATCTGTCTAAACCTATAAGGCTTCCTATTAAATTGGAATCAAGTAGTGTAAATTTAAGGAACACTTTATTTTTTCCTAGAAATATCTTTAAGGAAAGATGGATCAGAATTGAAGTTGGAGTTTGGTTTTTTTGTTGTTGATTTGGGTTTTTTTCTCAGTTTTATGTTGTTAGAAGGACTTTTGTATTTATTCTTAGGCTGCAAAATGTTGAGGCATCACAGGAAACCTTGAGGAACATTTCTAATTGCTGTGCTAAGAATATATGTGTTCCCTAAGAATATATGTGTTCCCTTCCTTCTCCTTTACAGGATAAAACCCCTTGACTATGTCTACATCTCCATGAATATCAAACACCAAAAGTCTTGCAAGCCTGAAAAATGCATTTTTAAAACATGATTTATCTTCCTTTTCTTTAAAAACAAAACTAAACAATAGCAAAAAAGCAAAAAGTCTAGTTTCTAGAAATCTGCATGTCTTCAGAGAGCCTGAGATTTTCTATATGCAGTGCTGTGTTGAAACTATACAGATTCCAGAATACATTAGCTTTAGTGAGTTGCAATAACCACGTCCTGCAAATTTAATGGTATTGTGTATCTTCAAGTGAATTAAACAAACTATAGCTGGTCAACACTGTAGCCAAGCAGTTGTAGTGAGCACAATGTGGTTTAGCTAAGCAATCTCCAAATGCAGAGTTAGCATTAATGTCAAATGATGTAACTTCATCTATATTAAGGAATTTTGGCAAGGTTCATTTGTTGCCATGATGAAAATATTGGAAGCCACTCAGTCTTTGATGTGCTATAGTTCTTGCCAAGGCAACTGAATAGGTGAGAGAGTACAAGTTGTAATTTTTTTCTTCTGAAATTCTCCAGTCAAACGAAGGCTGAAATGAGCAAATACAGAATCTGTTTGCATGGCACCAGTATCACATCTCTTTGGAACAGGTATTCAGTTATATTTCAGTATTTCGTGCATCACCACAATCATAACATGATTGGGCTGCTACCTTTTAAAATAACTAAAAGTCTAGTTTATAAAACATGGAACTGTCTTACAACAGGAGAATTCCTGCAGAATGGAGCAAGCAGGCCTTTAGTTGTATTTATACTTTGGCCTCAACTTTCTGAGAAGTCAATTTGCCTTTACATGGCATTTTACTTTGATCTCAGGAGTTCAAGATGGGTGCAGTTCCTCAATAATTTTCAAATCCGTACTCCTCCTTCGGTGGACATTTATGCTTTGGTATCAAAATCCATCTCCAGCTGATGTCAATTCCATAGCTACTTTCTGAACTGTTAGACAAGAGGAAATCAGAATGCTACCTTGTGTGGCTTGTGTTTTTTATAGCGTTTTTCATCTTTGTGCCATCTTCTCACCCTTGCCACAGGTTCACGGTATGGTTTCTGTGGCATCTTGAAGCTAGTGAATGAATTCCACAACACAACAGAGAGGACAGAAATACTCATTGGTTAATAAAGGAAGCCAAAGAATAGAGATTATGGCTGTATGATAATGAAGCTAACAGAGGACTTGCGTCTCCCATACCCTCAGAATACAGAGTTATAGAGCAGTTCAGAAGGAATTTTCTTCTTGCCCCAAAATGTCAAGTTGGACTAGTTTGAACAAATACTAAATAGACTAGGTGGAGAGTTATCAGTTTTCCTTGTGTAATTATAATTCTAGATTGGTTAATTATTTATGTATTTAGTTTAGGTTTTGGCAGAAAAAAGCAGGTTTTTTTGAGGGAAGCTGGGTAGCAACTTGCAGTCATCTCCATAAAAGCTAGTTATAATGGTGTTCATGCAGCCGTTCCTGTGGTGTGCAACTTACAGTTTCCTACTATAAAAACTAAATCTCTGTTTATACCAGCAAGACCTCTCCAGACTCACTGAAACGCCATGTAGTCTGAAATTGCACCTGATCAGACTGAAAGAGCTGGTCATGGGTGATTGATGCTTATCTGTGAAGGCTTCTTTACTTTTCCCTTAAGCACCTTGGAGGGCTTCTGCAGGGCTATTTATGGTCTTTCATTGTATGCTCTTTCCCGTCTTCCTGAATACTAGGCTTCCCAGCTCATAATTCTAAGAAGAAGCTTTATTTCACAGTAGAAAGGGGCCCCAATATGTGGCCTATTATATCCATATCAGCTTGCTTACCCTTTTCAAGCAGCTATTGTGATTTAATAGGGCCCTGCCTGGCAGGGGGAGTCCTTAATTCCTGCTATGTAAGAATGGTCAGCTTGAGTTACAGCAAACTGCAGGATGCTGCTCTGATCAAAAGGCCTCTGTTTTTAAAGATTCCCACGTCCCCACCCCTCTCCATTTGCCTTTTTTTTTTTTTTTTTTTTTTTTTTTTTAAATCCTGGGCTACTAATTCAACACAGTACGGTCATTTTAGCTTGGGATTTGCAAGCCTTGAGGTGTTAAATTACTGACCTAGCATATGAAAAATTAAGGGAGAGGGACTCTAAAAAGATAAAGGCTTTCTGGGTAATAACAAGCAAGCACAGCAACTCCTTTAATCCTTTCCTTCTCCAGAATCTGTAAACTGGTCTCAGAGGGCTTGATTTGCTACAAAGCAACATAAGAAAGCTTGTTCACTGCCTACTCTGAGCTGTGTCACAGGTGCTGTGGTTCATTTCCTTCATCCCAGTACATGGGATAATCTTTGTACCACCTGTATTAAGTCTCCCATGAATACAGAGATTCCTAGACTATATCAAGAAGTCTGAAAACATATAGTTAGAATTTGTGTCGCTCCTTTCCCCCTTTCCACACCCTTCAGCTGAACTAAACTTGAATGCAGGAGACAGAAAGGATCTCAAAAGACCCAGTCTCTGTGTTTGCAGTGTTATATCACCCAATCTTGCCAAAATTTTTTAATGTTAATGATTTCCTATCTGCCTAGTTGTTAAAAAAAACAACTATTTTCACTTAAAACCAGTCATCAGGAATAACTTCTAGCATCTGTTTTGTCTTAACACATTTCCAAGGAAATGCCTAAAAAGCACTGCTAATTTCGTTAGAGGAAGATGGTGGTTTCTTTGAGGCTGACCTCAGTGTCCCAAGTTCTAAGATCTGTGGAATTTAAAAAAGCATTTGAAACAGTGGCTTTGAATTGGGGAATGCTCATAGTCCTACACTAGGTTCCAAAGGGGATAGCTAAAAAAGCAGTCCAGTGATTAATCTGAATATTGCAAATATTGTAGTACACTTAAACCAAGCGGTGAAGAATAAAATGATCTTAAACTACAGTCATACAGCAGTAATTTAATCACTACAACAGTGATTTTTTTTTTTTTTACCCAGTTATGCCTCCAGTTTTAAGTGTTCCCTCTCAGGGTTCCTTCTAGTCAAGGTAAACCTCACTTTACTATCTCAGAGCATAGCCTTGGGCTAAGTGCAGTTGGTCATTTGGAGATGCTTTATTGTTGTGGATGAGTTATTTAAGAATAGAAATGGCCTGTTTTTTAAAGCCTTTTGTATTTCAGTATTTTCTATTGCTAGAGCTAGTTCTTTGTTACCCATTGTAGCATAGTCTCTAATCCTAATACTCCTGGTTATCCCTACTTACTGTGCTTTAGTTCACACAATGAAGCAATCTTGGACCTCTGGGTTCCTTTCAGATGGAGCTCGACTGGAAGATGTGTTCCTTCTGCAAATGACCATTCAGTCAATGGGACTAGATTAGGAGTAGTCCAGAGCACGTGTCAAAAAAAACCAAATCCTGGGATGCCCGTAATGTTGACATCAAATCCTCCGCACTGTTTTTCTCTACAGACCTTTCGGTCAGTCTAAATGTAGCCTCTGACAGCAACTTTATAAGACTACCTTATTTTTGCTTGAGACACTCAATTCTGTTTTAATGACTTAGACACTTGTGTAGCTAGCAAGAGAAGGGTGTGCGGGGTGAGTTGTGTGTGTAAGTGGTTTATGCTCAAGAAGCCTTCAAAATTTTTTCTTCATCATGCTCTTGATAGAAAGTGCAAGAAGTAATGCTGTCAATTAAGGAAAAATGGTCATTGTTCCTTGTTTTCCATTTGATAGAGGAGGGGTCTTGTGAGCTTGTTCAGCTCTTTGCATGGTAACCAAAGGTAGCACCTGCTATGGGGACAGCAGGGTCCTGGCAAGCTCTTCCATCCTTCTTGAGGACTTGGGACTCTGCATTGTGCATATTTGGCTTTGCCTGAGTTCAGCAGGCAGAGGCTAACTGCTATAATGGGTTTCAATTGAGATGTTACCATAGCATCCTGGGACTTTTACAATCTATTTAGAAGTCCAAAGGTTTGAAAAGAGTGCTTGAAAGTTTCTGGACTCTGGCAGGTTGCCGAAATGTAAATACACAAAAGACAAAGCCTTATGAAAGCTGCTCTGTTCAGAGAAGCAGCACCTGAGTGCTAGAATTCCCAGCACAGCCATTTTTGAGAGCTGGGGCTGTTTTATCACAGTCTCCTCCCAAATCTTTTTTCTTCCCCTCACATGTATGTGCCATCCCACAAGAATAGCCTGGGTGTGCTGTGGGGTGCAGCCCTCTCAGAAGTGGTGTTGGAGGAGACTGTTCTGGGGTTTGGCTGCTCTGAGGCACGGGAAGGAAAGGAGTGAGAAAGCATCCTGAAGCCCCTGCTGTAAGAATTTCTTTAGATATCCCCATCAACTGAGAACCTTGCTTTATTCTTCTCTCATCTTTCTTCAGGATTTTCTCACAAGTGAAAGGAAAAAGCTGTTTTGTTAACAGAGTATCCAGTTGCCTAACAATTCTTGTGTGAAATTTGAGTGCTCGCAGTAACCTGGTGTTAACTAATGAACATTCAATTCAATTTGTAGTCTTGGTTTCAGCAAGACAAATAAAATCACATCATTAGTAACTGCTGTTATTCTTCTAATTTGCCTACTCTATTTACTGGTAATGTAGAGGACTGAAACAATCATTAGGTTTGCAATAGGAGGCTTGGAGGCTAGCACAGTTGTTGAAAGCTTTCTTCTGGAAGGAATCTCTTGCAGATGGCTGCACTTTAAATGCCTAAAAGGGGAAAAAAAGAAGTTAACCAGAGAAGTGAAAAAATTATTTTCCTTGCTTCTGGGTTCCCAAACCCATTTCTAAATGATTGAGGACAAAGTAATAGCTTGTTGAGGTATTCTGTTTTTTTCCTAAGTATTTCTTCTTCAAATGTGCTGAAAAGCTCTAGCCACTTAACTTTGCTAACAGTATGAGCTGTTCAGTGAGAGGAGGACAGATAGAAGGAAGACTGAGCAATCCTAAGGGGAGAATCTCAGCAACTGTTCAACTTGCTGAGAATGATTGAGCTTAATGGTTAAGTTTGTTCCTTTATTGTTGATATCTTGCTTAAGCCATTCCTCTGAGTGCAGCTTATTTCTTTTCTGTATTCAAAAAGAATTGGGAAAAATCTGTTTGCATGTATAAAAGTCAAGGTAAGGTGTTGGTCATATGCCCTACTTACTGTTGGAATACCTGTAACAACTTTGGGTTGTCATAATTTTTCTTTCTTCTAGAAATGTTTACCTTTAAGATTGCCACATTAATGGTAACTTCATCTCTATGCAGCTGTTATAAAAAAGGTGGCCAAGTTATTTTGGTACTGCCCATCTACTGATGATATAGGAATTTCAACATATATAGTTTGCTCAAAATATTTAGTATTTCTGTCCCTTGTAGTGGTCTTGACCCTGTCTGAGCATAGATTTGTCATTGGGCTGCTTGCTGGATAGCTCCATCATGGGCTGGCTCCTTTGAGCTGAACTTTTACTACTTATAAAAAGGAATGTATAAAGTAGGGTGTCTGAAATGTAACATCTTAACTGGGATAAAATTCTGACTCCCAGGCTTGCAATCTTGAGCTTTTGGGGGAAAATCCTTCTATTGTATAGTTAAACAAAATCCTTCTTTACTCAACTAGCTGGCGGCACTTGGCTGTCAGCACATCCAGGTGTGCTGATGTTCCAGCATATCCACCCACTCTTTTAACTGAGTAAGCAACAAATGATATCATACCCTTCTGCCTGGTGGGTTTAAAGCCATCCCATGAAAATGCAAGTGACTAGAGTTTTTGCTTATTAGAAATAAGGAGTAATATAGTAGGGCTGTCTGCTGTGAATTAATAGTATGTTAGCTTCATGTCTGGACCTTTCTGTTACCATTGTGCCAGGATCTGCATCCAAAATTTGCATGTTCTGTAGATGTTCTGAGCAGCATAATTTGGTGCATTTAATTGTATCATTGTGCCTTCATTTTCTTTCTCTTCCAAAATGTCTCCCTAATGTGTGTTATCTTTCTAAAAGCTGCCTTTTTCTATTACACCAAGTTTCTTCTTTTTCATCTGTATCCTTCTTTTCTCCATCAGTCTGTCAAATCATCAGCGAAACAATGCAGATCAGAAATGAAAGAAGTCGTACAGGCTGTGCTTTGGGATGAGAAGATCTGAAATTCCATTTCCAGCTTTGTCACAGGCATCTTGTGGGACCTTTTGCAAGTTACTTTACCTTACTCTGAACTTGTTCACTCTAAGGCAGTGAGCGACAGCACTTTGTAGTGAATACTCTTTACTCGCAATGATAGTCATGTAATTTTGGCATATTTTGATCCAGCACATGATTTATTTATTTACTTTAATCTCCTGGGACAATGGTTGTGCTTTACTTTGCATGAATAAGGTTTCATAAATATGAAATACTGTATTTGTCCATGATATTTACAGGAAGAATATTCCTGATTCCAGGATTCAAGTGTCATGAGTGTTTCTTAATCATAAGGTGATTGTACTTATTTTATTTGAGTTACATTTCCTTTTGGGTAGGGGGGCTAGAAACTGTGTTCTGTACTACCTTTCAACACATGACAACAGATTCTGTTTGCTCGCATATGTTTGAGAACCAGGATATTAAAAAAGAGAAATGGTGATTCCTTTTGTAAAAATTGAATGGCTTCTCTCCACACACACACACAACCCCACACCCACACCCAGTTGTTACATGACTTTTAAAATTTTGCTCAAGTCGGTCTGGTATAATTGTCTTTCAAATGTGAGACCCTTTTCTGTATTATGAAGAATAAAGTGATTTAAAGTCTTTATATTAAAAGAGGTGATTTAAAATTGCAAATTGAGAGGGTTCACACTGACCACCGGATTTTGTCTGTTTCGGAGATGCTACCTATGGAGAGGATCTGCTGTGATGAAAGTAAACTTGTATTTTTCATTAATTCTCATCTATGAGGGAGAGTTAAGCTGCTGTCCCAAGTGAATGTTTTAATGATCTCTCTGGAGTGTTTCAAAGCTTTGTCCCACTTGCATGATGCCAAGTGAAATGCACAAAATCTGTCTTTGAGGCAACCCTGTCATTATACAAACATTTTGGTATATAATGTTTGTATTTGCATTTCTTTTGTTCTTGTATGTTGAGCTTTACCATGCCCAAAGGAGAACCTCTTGCACTTCAGAGAAACCTTTGTAAGACAAATGTTTGCTCTAATAAGTTAGCCTTAAGTGCTTACAACTCATATTTTAGAAATTTATACTAAAATACAAAAACATGAGTGTCGAATTGAAGATCCATCGTAATGACCAACTACTCTTTTCAAAATGCACTAGTGCAAATTGTTGTTTAGTGATGTGTCAATCAGCTTTTCATCATAACTGCAGTAAGTTTTATACATCCAATAGTCAATTTTCAGTAACCTAGAAATGATATCTTGAGGCTTCTCTTAAAGAGGATTTTTTTGTGGCTTTAAAGAAAACTGTAATGAAAACAGAAGTGAAGTTCAAAGGTACTAAAAGAAAGGGCATCTTCTGGTCAAATAAACAACAGTTACTCTTGGCAAGCCATTTTCCAATGGATTGTTTTCAAATAAGTGGGACTTGGATGCTCCTTGCTGGGATTCTTTAGAATGAATTTTACTTTCACAAACCTCTAATTCCTATAATTAAATTTCAATGTGTGGTTTTTTGCAAATAGTCTTCTCTCTAGAGAACAGATGGGTATAAACTTTGGAGATTTGATTTCACAAAATGTAATGGCCAGTGGTTTTCTTGCTGCTGTTCTAGTTGTTCCCAGAATATTCATGTTGGTTCAGCTTTCTAACATTCTTGTTTTGACTTTCTGTCCACAGTTTTAACAGCGTGCGGCAAGGAACACACATCTTGTTCCGTGAGTTCAGCTTTGTCCAAGCCACCCCTCATAACAGGGCGTCTTTTCTTCGGACCTTCTGGAGGTGTTTCCGAACTGTGGGGAAAAATGGAGGCAAGTATTCCAGCACCTGCTGCTGTCCTGTTACCTTGACATGAAAATCATTAGCCAGGCTATTAATGCACTACAAATACTGACCCTTCACATTGCGTTCTAATATCCTAACATTATTCGTGAGGAGACAACATCACATTTCCCTGTGGAATGGTTAAAAATGGCTCCCAGAATATAGCAGTGTAGAAGCACCTTGTTGCCAGTGCTACTTCTGTTACAGAACAGCACCTCAAGCAGCAATAGGTCAGAGGGAGGACATTGCGGACCTGTGCATTGAGATGGATAGGAAAAGAAATGTGCTGGAGGTTGGTGGCTGGGACCCAGAGAAGGTTAGAATATTGAGTGTGGAACATGAGGGCAGGGGGTACTGAGATTCTCAGCCAGTTGGGCTCCTTTCATTAGGAGCCTGCAGGAGGCTGGGTTCATAGTGGTGTGGGGCAGTTAACACTGCCACCTGAGCAGTGTCTGAATAATCCTGCCATAGCTAGGTGATGCTGCAGAAGCCTGATGGCTGTGGAAGAGGAACCACTGACAACTGTGTGACCTCTTCCCCAACCCTACCCACAAGGAAAAAGCTCCAGTGCCAAAAGAAATACTCAGCACTGTGCTATCATGTCTAGCTATTCTTATATTGCACTTGGTATATTAGATATTACAGAACTGGCCAGAGTTCAAAATAAACTCCTGTAACTACATGCAACGAAAATTATGTTTTGTT
The DNA here is from genome assembly GCA_013399945.1 of Ploceus nigricollis. Classification (NCBI taxonomy): domain Eukaryota; kingdom Metazoa; phylum Chordata; class Aves; order Passeriformes; family Ploceidae; genus Ploceus; species Ploceus nigricollis. The sequence goes on along the minus strand of VXBC01010271.1, from coordinate 1,697,349 downwards.
TTACTTTTTAATTTAGTATTTTAAGCAAATATACTGAAAGTTGCTGTACGAATATGAAAGTTGGTGGAGTTTTTTTTCTATAAGCCTCATTTTTTTCAGGCTATTCAGACTGATTTCTTCTTGCAGGAAAGACTAGAACCATCTCTTAAATATAGATAAAACCTTGCTTTCTGGCTAAGCTTTGTAACACTTCTGCTTTTGATGAACAGAGTTTGCCAGACCATGAATAAAGACTTTTTTGACATATGCCATCTAGATTTTTGGCAATTAAGCAATCGTAGTTAAACATGACAAAATCTGTAGTAAGCTGCTGAAGTAACTGACTATGCTATCTGTAACATCTTCTTCCCAGTGAGAGGTACTTTGTTATGTTGTAAATAATTTACTTTAGTTCAGGGATAATATTTTAAAGATTTGAGGTAAATTATATGATACTGCAGTAAGGACATATCTGTTTTGAGATTGGGTCATAGTCAGGAAAAGTAAAATGTAGACTCATAGAACATATTTCTGTGGGGGAGTTAGAGATAATATTGAAGAAGTCATCCACCAGAACTGCAGCTGTTAGTGGTAAACCATATTGAAAAATTGAGAAGAAGCTCTCTGATGCAAAGTATCCACTGCAGTACTTTCACTGGAAGTTATCATCAGGCTTCATTTATCCAGCACTGACCTCAGCAGATTAAAGGCACCTGGATTTGTTGAAAAGAACAGAAAAGTTTTATCTTCGTAATATCTCCTTTCTCTTTAACTTTTAGTAGTTTTATGTGAGTATGGAAAGGCCATGGAAGAAAGTGTAATAACCAAGGTACTTTGAAGAGAAAGGGTAATAAGCACAGGAACAAAAGCTCAGGTGGATATTGCTAAGCTCTGATTGTGGCCTAAAAGGAGTTCAGTGTATATTTATCTAACTTTGAAGTCTGGTAGCTTCAATTTTTAGTCTGAGTAAATATTACATGTTTAACTGTATATTTATACATCTACATACATTTTCTTTTTACACTAACCAGTGACAGAAATGCATCACTTTAGATAAATTATTGTCAATATTTTCATCCACGTAGTCCAATTTCTGTGGTTCTCTAGCCATAATTATAGACTAGAACCTCGATATTTTTTATTTCAGTTTTATTTGCTATGGAATTTTTTTTTGTTATACCTGTGTGTAGAGGAACTCATAACATTGACGGCCACCTAAGAATTAAACTCATTCACTGAGAAGCTGAACCTGTGCGATGTGGTGGGTGAAATACGGTCATTACCACACTCAGGCATAGAGTAGACCTAGATGTTTTTTCTTAGCTCTGTTTGCATGGGAAACCTATGCTGAAGCAGACTCCTGGAAGGACCTGTGGACTCCATGCTGGAGCAGCTTTGCTGGCAGTACTTGTGACTCCACAGGGGGCTCAGGCTGGTGCAATGCATTCCTGAAGGACTGTACCCCGTGGAAGGGACCTACTATGAGCAGTTTGTGATGAGCTGCAGCCCTTGGGAGAGTATTATGCTGCAGAAGTTTGTGGAGGAGTGTCTATGGAATGCCATATTGGAACTGGAGAATAGAGCAAGGAGATAGAAATGGCAGAGACAATGTGTGACAAAATTCCTGGTCTCCCTGTGTCACGTGGGGGAGGGAAGGTGGTAAAGAAATCGGGAATGAGGTTGAGCCCAGAAAGAAGGGAGAGCTGAGTGGAAGGTTTAAGATTTGATTTTATTTCTTACTATCCTACTCTGATTTAATTGGTAATAAATTCAATTTCATTTCCCCAAGTTAAGTCTATTTTGCCTGCAACAGTAACTGGTCAGTGATGTCTCCCNCTGGCAGTACTTGTGACTCCACAGGGGGCTCAGGCTGGTGCAATGCATTCCTGAAGGACTGTACCCCGTGGAAGGGACCTACTATGAGCAGTTTGTGATGAGCTGCAGCCCTTGGGAGAGTATTATGCTGCAGAAGTTTAACGAGGAGTGTCTATGGAATGGAGAATGTCTATTGGAACTGGAGAATAGAGCAAGGAGATAGAAATGGCAGAGACAATGTGTGACAAAATTCCTGGTCTCCCTGTGTCACGTGGGGGAGGGAAGGTGGTAAAGAAATCGGGAATGAGGTTGAGCCCAGAAAGAAGGGAGAGCTGAGTGGAAGGTTTAAGATTTGATTTTATTTCTTACTATCCTACTCTGATTTAATTGGTAATAAATTCAATTTCATTTCCCCAAGTTAAGTCTATTTTGCCTGCAACAGTAACTGGTCAGTGATGTCTCCCTGACCTACTTTTGCCCCATGAGCATTTAATTATATTTTCTCTTGATTGTCCAGTTGAGGGGGGAGAGCGACAGAGCAGCTTTGGTGGACACCTGGTTAGGGTCAAACCACCACAGGAGGTAAGTAAGTTATGGAGTCCTGGTAAGAAATTCTGCTTATGGTTATATAATATGCAACAGAGCGTGGGACAAACAACCTGCTGTTTCTGAAATTAGTAGCAATATAGCTTGGGCTAACATAGGAATATTGCTTTTGAGACCTGAACTAGAATTTCTGCATTTGATGCCCTGTGTGAGGTGTATGAAGTCTTATTCATCAAATGGCCGCTTTATGTCAATGGAATTTCTGTGTGCAGAAAAGGATGAAAATATACCCTTTGTTTTCTACAGTACGATTCTTATCTGCCCCAGTTTTCTCTCTGGGTTTATTTCTGGGCAGGGGTTGCTCCATTCTTTGTCATTGATTTATGTCTGTGAAGAACTATGAAAGCGTCTTGTCTTCCTTTGTCAGAAGTAGTACATTCACTAACTTCCATGTCTTCTAGGTTGTTCTTGGTTTTATTTATTCCTTTATCATAAAAGTGTTTACTGCTGTTTCTCCCTCTCTCAATTACTTTACATTTCATTCCAGATTTGAATTTCATGTTTTAGGAGTGGGTGGTGGCTTTTTCTTAATTTTCTCCATCTGTGGAGGGTATCCCTGATAAATGACATAAATACCAACCCTATGAGGATATAAGTCCACCTAATAAATAACTTACATCGAAGCTTGTACCCTGGCTGAAGGGAAGCAAGGGAGAATATTAAAGATGTAAGATGGTGCAATTTCCCAGCTTATACAAACTCACAAAACCCCCAAATATACAAAACCCCCATCTTTTCACTTCTGAGTGTGTAATTGGGATTTTAGAAAAGTAGACAAAATCTCACAAATAAGTTAAGTGATTGCTTAATCTGACTGGTAGCTGTTCCTCCTCGATGCAGGGAAATGTACTGCTTTGTCTGTCAGTCTTGACCATGCCTTGACTTGGAATGTGCATGTCATTCACTCAAGCAGATGCATCGAGCCATGAGTTCTCAAATGGCCAATAATAGAGAAATCTGTCTGAACACAAGCAGTGCTTAAATGTAACGATCTCTGTGTTTGCAGAACCATGTATATAGTAACTGAAATGCATTAACATTACTGTTTCTCTTGGGAAATTGCTGTAGATGTTACTTTTCTACTTAATTCCTTATCCTTTTGAATTACTGGGAAATAGCTCTTCATGGAGAAATATAGCAGATTTCATGTTATTTTTCTATGATGTTAGCTCTGTTACTTGATGTGTTCCCGTTACCTTGACTTTTTAAAGTCCTTTTGTTCGGAGACTAGATTTATTTTTTCTTTTGTCTCTGAATAGTAAGGGAAATTTTCTAGCTTCAATAAAAGTGATGGTAACACTTCAAAAAGTAAAGAAAAGTTTGTTGTTTGGGGGGATTGTTTGTTTGTTTATTTTTTCTTAGGAGGATTTCTTTTTGGTGATATGCTGGATCCATTTTACAGGATTTTCCAGAGGTTTTAGAAGCTTAGTAAGATGCAGAGTTCTATTTTCAAGTATGCATAAGCATATCTGGGATTCCATGCATTGGGAATGTGATACCAGGGCTAGAAGGAAACAGATGAATGTGATCCAGTGTCAAGAAACTGAGGTTTCTTGGTGAAAAAAACTTCACAGAATTTCTTATGATAGAATCATAGAATATGCTGAGTTGGAAGGGACCCATCATGATCACTGAATCCAGTTCCTGGCCCTGCACAGGACAACCCCAAGAATCACACCATGTTCCTGAGAGCGTTTTTCAGATGCTTCTTGAACTCTGTCAGGCTGTTGCTGTTACCACTTCCCTGGGGAGCCTGTTTCAGTGCCCAGCCACCCTCTGGGTGAAGAACCCTTTTCCTAACATCCAGCCTAAACCTCCCCGACTCAGCTTCATGTCTTCCTCATGTCTTCCTTGAGTCTTGTCCCTGGTCACAAGAGAGAATAGATCAGTTCTCGCTCCTCTACTTCCCCTTGTGAGGATGCTGAAGACCACAATGAGGTTTCCCCTCTGTGTCTTCTCCAGGCTGAACAGACAAGTGACCTCAGCCACTCCTCATATGACTTTCCCTCCAGACCCTTCACCATCGTTGTAGCTCTCCTTTGAACAATCTATAACAGTTTCATGTCTTTCTTACATTGTGGCACCCAAAACTGCACACAGGGCTCAAGGTAAGGCCACCCCAGGGCAGAGCAGAGTGGGACAATCCCTTCTCTTGCCCAGCTGGTGCTGCTGGGCCTGATGCACCCCAGGATGTGCTTGGCCTTCCTGGCTGCCAGGGCACTGCTGACTCATAATCCACTGTCAACCAGGACCCCCATGTCCCTTTCCTGTGGCACTTCCCTCCAGCTTCTTGTTCCCCAGTCTGTACACACATCCAGGGTTGCCCCATCCCAGGTGCAGAATCAGGCACCTGCCCTTGTTAAACTTCATATGGTTGGTGAATGCCCAGCCCTCTGATTTCTCAAGGTCTCTCTGCAGGGCCTTTCTGACCTTGAGCAAGTCGATAGCTCCACCCAGTTTAGTGTCATTGACAAACTTACTTAGTATTCCTTTGAGTCCCACATCTAGGTCATTTATGAAGATGTTGAGAGTTGGGCATAAGATGGAGCCCTGTGGAACCCCACTAGTGAGAGGTCACCAGTCAGTCTGTTACCCCATTCACTATAACCCTTTGTGCCCTCCTTTTAACTTGTACCAATGATACGCAACACTCAAAGAGGTGGTTAGAGGACATCTTGTGTTTGTTGAAGCATAATGATCAGTTAGCAACAGATTTCTCCCAGAGGAAGGCAGAATGGCCAGAAGTCTTGTTTTCCCTCTGCTTGTGCTTAAATTGACCTCTTGGAATCTATCTGACCTGCTCTTTTGAATTGTCTGTTCCTCAGGACTCTTTAATTAAAACTGTGCTTTCTCAGTTTAAACGGCCCCTGCAGAGTTCTGCTGTGAAGCCTCATAAGGTCAACATATGCCTCTCCCAACCCCCATGGCTTTCATGTCTTGTTGGTTCTCTGTTTTTAATTAAAAAGGTTTTTCCTTAAATGCTTTGCAGCCAATTAGAGAAATTTTGCACTGAGAAACTTGTTCCAGGCCTGATGTACTGAGAAGTGAACAGAAAGCTCAGTCAGAACTATTGGCACTTCTTTTCTAGAGCCCCAGCTTTCTTTGGTGCTTTTCAACAGCTTTTCTCTTTTTTCTTTCTTTGCATCTCCCCCACCCCTCCCAATTTAGAACTGCTTCCAGCAAAAATAGCTGTTGTTTGATACCTTAGATTTAGCACTGAAATGTAAAACTGCTGCAGAAAGTTATGTTAGACTATATTGCCTGAGAATCCTTTTTGCAGAAACTTGCCTCCCCTTCAGACAAAAGGTACTGTTTCTGTTCATATTGAAATAAAGTCTTATAAAATGACCACGTTTCTTTCACATTTATCACATGGTGTGATGGCTACCTCTTTGCTTCTGCACACTTGAATTAGGAAATTGGAAGCCTAGCTGTCTCTGGAGCTTGTGGAAAGGGAGGTTGACCACAACCAAGCACACAAGCTATGTCATGAAATGAGAAGAGTGGTAAGCCTTTATGACTAATTCTACTTGAGTTTGCCAGGAGGCTAGATTCCTTACAAAAATTAAAGAAATGTCTTATCTATATAATTCATGTAACTTGGACATGGAGAAGAGCTAAATGGACCACTGTTCTCCCAGCTCAGTTTTGACAGATGCTATTTTAATGCGTTTTTGCTGACAAGATTACTTTCCTGAGGTTACAAAATCCCTTCCTTTGCTAGTGTCATTCTAATGCTTCCATATGTTATTCTTTATATTAAATTACTCTGCCTTTTTTTACTCCATCCTTTGTAAGCTTTTAGACTATCTCCATTTTTAGCTTAGTCAATCTCTGCTAAGTGAGATATTTAGAACAATACGGCGATGATCACAGTAAATATCAGAATCTTTTTTCCTTTCCTTTTTGTTACTAAAACCAAATCAGATTTTTATACATGTTATTGTAATCAGTGAGGTCTCACAGCGTGTCCTAAAGATAAGCTAGCTGTGTTTACTGGAAATTCATTCTGCAGTGAAATAGCCTTGGCTGAAATGATTGATCTCTAACCTTACTCACGTCATAGTTCCTTCGCGCTACGGTTACAGCTGCTGCTATTTATGATTTATCTATGTAGCTCTGCCTGGAAGCACTCATGACTCTGGAGTATCAGGACAAAGGATTTCTGAAGCTGGGGAGAAATAAGTGGAGGATTACATTTTAGAGATCATGAGATATATCTACAAGCCATTTTAAGTTAAAATGTCTGCATTGCATAGATTTAAAATGCATTGCAGTAATCATTTGTAGAAGTGGGTCAGTGATGGAGTCTTCAGCTAGTCTCTCCCTGAATTCAGTTCATGCCATTCTGTCAAGGCAGTTTGTGAAATTAAATGTAGTACACTGAAAACCCTTCTTGTCTAATCTGGTTTGGGGTTTATTTTTTGCCCCAGTATTATATTTCCTTTTCAACTATCTCTGAGCATACACCAGCTCTTCTTAATATTCAATTTTTTTTTTTTCAATTTCATATTCCAGATGTATATCTCTCTAGATTTTTTTTTAAACCAGTAAATGTTTCTGTTTATTTTCTAATGTTTTCTGGCAACTTTGTGTCTTTTGACACTTCTTCACTGGTTGTGTCATTGGCAAGTTAAATTAATATGTTCTTTTTGTCCCAGTTGAGCAAAACATTTAAATAAGCAGTGATCATTGTTGCATTCTGCTAAGCAATTATCCAAAATTCAACTGGTAATTATTATTACTATTTGCTTTGCAGTCTTCTGGCAAGTTTCCTATCCCTATGACAGCATTCCTATTCAAACCAACTGAAATGAATTTTTTAATTAAGACTTTTTTAGGTTCCAATGTAGTCTTGAAGAGTTAGTATTACAAATTGTGGGGAAGTTCCCTGGAACAAAACTGCTTCTAGATTGTTTGATCTGGCCTGGGATTCTGAATGCTCCATGTTTCTTATATTAAACAAACTTGGTCTATCTCTTCTCTCACTTGTGACATATCTTGAAAGATGATCTGCACACTTCATATGCATAGGCGATCATCTAGAAGAATGTCTATGAAGCCTTAGTTTCATTAATTAGTATGTTTTATGCTATTGCTGATCTATTCTTCAGCAGCAGAGATGCTGAAAGGGAGAGGTAGAGAAAGTAGATTAAAATCTTCCTTATACTGTGACTTTCTGCAAAGAGGTTTTATGAGAAGGGTCTCTGTGAAGCCCACATCTGCTTTCAGCCCAATGTTCGCTCTTAGTCTGCCCTGAGAGGTGAAAGTACCTAAATTGAGGAACGCATTGTCTTTTCTCTGTGAACCCTAAAGCATACTTCTGCCCGTGCTGTTGGCTTCAAGTGTGTGTCTGTGCTGTGTAATGCAATATTTACATAGACAACTAAGCTTGGGGTTTGTGTTTCCATATGGTACAATTCAGTACTGTCTCAAGATACTAGCTTGGGACCTGGAAGTTGCAGAGCTATATGGCTCTGACAGCAGCCTGAGCCTAGTTGATCCGTCTCAGCAGGTCAGCGGACATAAGGGCAGTGTTGTTATGGTGTTACTGCACTCGTTTCTGTGGAATAAACTCTAGCATCTCTGTGTTGAGCTGCTGTGAGCAGTGTAGATGCAATCTGAGGAAGAAGACTGTGAAGGAGGAATGTGTGTTCCTCATGAACAGAAGAGTAAGGACTCTCCTTCACATATGTAATTAAGTCTTTGACAAAGCCGTGGTACTAGGAGTTATCATTTTAAGTGAAGAGATAACTACCTTTTTGTCTAGCTGCACAAAAAATCTCTGAACAAATAATTTTTGTGTCTTTATCATCCCAGGTTCTTCTTCTGCTTTTCTCTCTCATGGTCTTATTACTTATAGTTTCCATCACTACACTGTCACTTCCTAGCTTTCCTAAATTAACTCAGCTGATTTATATAGTGTGCTCCTGACTCTACAATGTGTATCTCTCATTGGATTGAGCAGACCTGACCTATATCTAGAAGTTTTTTTTCTGTTTGTTCATTGGGAATTTGCACAACTACAATTTCTGGCCCCCTGTTCTTCCACTTAATCTATTTGTTATTCTCACAAAAGCTTTATATTCAGTTATTTTGATAAAATAAGCTTGAGAATGCCATTTATTTCTTTTGAGGAACTGATTTTCCCCTGTGTTGTTAAAAGGACTGACTGAATTTCTGTTTCTATAACTATATTACTGAACTCTTCCAGTACGCCTTTTCTTGTTAGGCAAGATAATTCGATCCTAGAAACTTTAAACCTTTCAGGAAGTCCCTACTTTGCACTTTGTTTTGAGGCCTCGGTTCCATTCAGTATGTCCATGTTTGACTAAAGTGTGATGTTGAATTAAGTACAGAAATTCTTGCATCCTTTTAAAGTTGCCTTACCTCAGTAAACATCTTGAAGTCTGGTTTAAATCAGTATGATCATGTATAAAGTTGTTGTATATGATGAAAAGGATTGTTGGCTTATGCTTTGTTATGCCTCTTTCAAGGATCCTAGATGAGTATCAGTAGAAGTGATCTGCATGCATGATTAGTACTTTGATACGCTACTGCTACTCTGTGAAATGGGGATAAGGTATTACTATGGAAAACCTGTAATCTGCAAATGAGTAATGAAATTTAGTCGGTAATATTTATAAGTTAAGCTTGATCCATTTTGAATTTGTCACAGGACATGACTGTGGCAATGTACAATCTGTGATACCTTCCTTCATAAGCTGATCTGAGAGTGATTTGCATTCTGTGATCCTACTAAGCATGAATCTCATAACTTCTGTTGGAAAAATTGAGCTTTCTTTATCTTGGATGAAGAGATACTTAAATATCTATCACTTCTGGACCCCTTTTTTTCTTTAGAGCCATATCCCATAGGATTCTTCCAAAGAGATCTCTAAAGTCATTAAAGTCTGCTCTCTTGAAATCCAGGGCTATGGTCCTTCTAATTGCCAGGTAGCTACATTTCTGAAACTTTTATAAAATGTTTTTTCAGGTATAAAGAAAAACACCTTAGAAATGCTTCAGGCACAGGAAAAGCTTACACAGAAGTTCACACTTTCCTAGACTGCAATGTCAGCCAAAACCCAAAAATCCTAGGATAAAAGCTTTGCTAATTCTACTGCTCACATAGATACTTGTCAAATCTTGTCTTCTCTGAGGTTTTCCTGCATTAAGGTTCAGACCCAGAAATAGTCAAAATTTACATCAGCTAATTTAATGAATTTGTACAGATTCTCCAGTAGAACTTGGGTAATATTTGTAATGCAGTAACCTGGCGTTTCTCAGTAGAAGAAACCATAGCATCAAGGGGGGTTGGAGAGTAAATGAAGCACAAAATAAACATAAAGAAAACGGAACATTTGAGAAGAATTTTTTTTTCTGTTTGGAAATGCAAGTATGTGAGGTTCCAAAGTGTTACTAGTGTTCATTTTCATAGAGGGTAGGGAGAGATGTCAGGAAAGGCAATATTGTCCTGAATAGAATTTTAACTCTTCCCCTTTAGTTCCTTTGTGTTGTAGGACAAACTCATTGAGAACTATCTTCATCCCTTTCTCTAGTCAGCTCTTTACCTGCCCATTTTTTTATTATTTATCTCTGTTTTGATCATCTGTTTGTCAAATATTTGTTTCCTTCCAGCTATGGTACCTGCTTATCTGTTAGCACTTTTCTCCCTACTCTTTCTACTGGAGTTAAGGTATTGCATATTCAAAGTGCTCATCTACTCTTCAGTCAAATTTCCCTTATATAATTCCCAGAAAAACATTTTCTGAAGAGAAGTCAAGCTGTCAGTTCTTTTTGCATGAAGTTGTCTCTGCATCGTTATCTGATGTCAGAAACAAAGCTTTTTCTTTATTTCCTCTATCTCATTCTCATTCCCCATGCTGCTATTAGGTATTTCTTCATTCTGCTGGCAGAGGCAGAAGGATAGGTGTGCTGTGAAAAGTTACAATGCAAAGCAAAGGTTAGTTAACATGGTTAGGATAGTGAGCAGTTAATATTGCAGCTTATTCCTGAAAGAATTTAATTTTTTTCTGTCTACTTTGATTAGAAACTTCCCTTAACAAACCCTTGAAATGACTGTGCAAGTGTAATTGTCCTTAAGGTGCTGAGAAGTGTTTCATGGCTTCCTTCTGTGATGAACAGGACTTCAAATATGATGTCTTAATTTCAGAATGATGATTATTGATAACACTTTTCTGTACCTACTCTCTAAGGATCTCCAGGTATTTTACAGACATTAAGGACTGAAGCTTCCCAAAATTCTTGACAATACTATTTTCACTTAACAGTTCCAGAAAGTGAGACAGGGAAATGAAGTAATTAGCTGAAGTTCACATAGTCAGAGTTCAAGATGTTTGGCCTTTTGATATATTATTTCAGTTTTATATACGAAAGTTTTTTTTTTACAGATACAGGATTGTTTTACTGTGAAACAAGTAGGAAAACACACACATGTTAGCATGAAGCAACATTGTCTACATAAATTATTTGTAAGAATCTGTCTTCTTTTTTGTTTTTTGAATGTATTGAGAGTACTCATCTTACTCAGAAGAGTAGATCACTGTGCATGAGCTGTGTGGGATGATGCAGGATGTATTTGTAGTTGTTTTCAAGTTTGATGTTACAGCCCCCTTTGCTACATGCTTTTCTCAACAAAGTCTTTAAAGCAAGATAGAAATCAGTTTAATTAACATACGTCATCATCTCTGTTGTAGAACCACATGCTTAGTGTTATTTACCTGACAATTCTTCACTGTTCAGGAGGGGAAGGTTATTTCATATGTGTGCAATACCTGTCTGAAAGTGTGTATCCTGTCTGAAAATGTCTTGGCTCATAAGCAGTCTGGTGCTTAGCTGGTAACTGTATCACTTAGAAAGCCAATCTTGGTGTACAGAAGTGGCTGGCTTCAAAAGTAAAATTGGCAAGAGATTATCCCTTTTGAAGAAGCTCAAAATAGAAACTACTTTATATGCTGAAGTATATTCTTTATTCATCTACTCTTATTGTAAATTCAGACTATTTCCCTTTTATACAGAGGTTGCAGTCTTTTGTTGTTTTTGCTTAGCTTCAAAGTACTTGTTCAAGCATGTTGTTCTTCAAGGGACCGACCACCTTATAAAATAGCAGACAGTTCTTTCCCCTTAGGTCCAGTCTACTAGGCAAGTTGCATACAAAGTCTAGTGAAAGATTTCTTAAATATATCTGTTCTCTGAAGGGCCATCTTCTGAGTTCTTTCATTTAAAGAGTAAAACAACAAAGCTTAGAACCTGATCTGCCTATGTCATGTCTTGCTATTTATCTGGAAAAACAGGCTTAAAAGCTGAACTCTGGGTCTCAAACCCAGCAAAGTGGGATTTTGCCATTTGCTCTGAAGAGGCTGCTCCATGGGAAAGTTGAGTATGTGCATGGTGTAGCTAAAGCCAAAACTAAAGAATACCTGCTGGAGCTTGTCCCTTGTTGCAGGTTGTGTCCATCATGTCTTGTCCTGTGAGTATACAAGTTTGATGCCCAAACTTGAAATCTATTGCACTTCTTTGGTATTATTAGTCAGCAGAGAGTGTCTGATCAATAGGGTCATTTTGAATAGTTCAGATGGGCTTCTGGTCACTATCCTTCTCCTGTTGTTTACACTAGGAGTTTAGGTACAGCAGCCTTTTCATTGAGGCTCTAAGTTCAAAGCTTGAGGAGGGACAACATAAAAATTGCATTTCATTCTGCATTTCAAACATTTTCTGTTTTCTGGATCAGTACATTAAACCCTTAACAAAATGTGTCTTTCTAATGATGCTGTGTTAATTTATTCTGGCACTCACTATTCTTGAATAAAGAATCATGAGTAAAGTTCATTAATACATTTTAGAAAAGTTTTTTATTCCATGATGCTTTTTGTCCCTTATAAATCTTCCCCAGCTTTTGTACCTAAAGTATCCTCTAAGCAAAGCAAAGGGAAGTGAATACTGTATTAAATCTTACTAGACTAGAGGAGTTAAGAAACAAATCAATGGTCACTGAAATCGAATTTGTAATCTCTTTAAGTATTTCCTTTAAACCCCAGCTAAGATATCTTGCAGAACTAATACGAAAGAAAAAAAGTCTAGTAAAATGTTCTTTATGTGTTTCTTGGTAAGTGAACATTGCTAGCTTTAGCAGATTGTGTTGGGTTGACCCTAACTGGGTGCCAGGTACCCACCAAGGCTGCTTTCTCACTTCCCCTCCTTAGCTGGAGAATCAAGAGAAAAATATAACTGAAGGCTTGCAGGTCAAGATAAGGATGGGGAGAGATCACTCACCAGTTACTGTCATGGGCAAAACTGACTCGATTTGTGAAAATTAATTGAATTTATTACCAATGAAATCAAGAGTAGGGTAAAGAGAAAACCACATCTTAAAAACACCTTCCAACAAGCCTTCCTTTCCTCCTAGGCTCAACCTCACTCTGGATTTCTGTACCTCCTTGCCCCACCAGAGCTACAGGGGCATCTCTGCTCCACTGTCAGGAGCACCTTCCACCCCTCCTTGTGCACGGACCTTTGTGTGAGAGCTGTTTCTCTCACACAGTCTCACTTCTCTCTCCAGCTGCAGCTCTGCAGTTTGGGGTTTTTTACCCCTTCTTAAATATGTTATCCCAGAGGCACTACCACAGTCACTGAGCGGCTCAGCCTTGGCCAGTGATGTGTTGATCTTGGTTCGGGCTGGCATTGGCTCTGTCACACATGGGGGGGAAGCTTCTTAAAACTTCTCACACAAACCGTCCCTGCATCTTCACCCACTACCAAAACCTTGCCACATTAATCCAATACACAGATGCAGCAAATAAACAGGGTTACTAAGGGAAGCAGTTTTTAAAGACATAATACAGCTACTGAAAGCTTTGTTTGTTATTTCTTTTATCTTCCTCTGTTAGAAGAATGTATATGGAACATCCCTATACACACACAGAGCCTGGAGCTTTGTTTTGCAAGGTCTTACGCTGATTTAAAATAAATTAAATTCGTTCTTGTGTATTCAAAATATTATTTCTGATAATAGGCATGCTTTGGGTGTACGTAAAGGCAATTCCTAATCAGACAGCTGATACTGAATAGGGGTTTTAACTTTTTTTTCTTGGTGCCAAGTAGAAGATGTCAGTATTTTCCTCTGTTCTCTCCTGTCCTTGTTGTACTTAGATTGCTGAAGCAAATGTGGGATAAGCAAGGAAATTCAAACTGGCAACTCCTGAATCCTAATCTTGTTAATCCGTATCTTTGGCAAATCTCTTAATCTCACTGTACCTTCATTTTTCTATTTATAACCTGGAGTTACACCTGTTGGATTGAATTAAGTAATCTTTGGACATACAAGTGTTGGCTGGATTGGTAAAACTGAGAGTATTTAGCTATCTGTATAGATCAAACTTGATGGAATCAAGGCCTTTATGAACTTTCACTTTCTTGTTAGTGATAAACAGCTAATTTTAGACAGATGCATGTAAACTTGCAGCTTCTTTCCATTAAAATAATTTAACTTGTTTTTGAATACAGAAAAAAGAGTGAGTAAAACATTGTAAACATTTGAAATGTAAAAACTTTAACATAAAAAAGCCTTTAATATCAGTCTTTCTTCTCTTCTTTCCACCCCCCCTCCCCCAGTTCAGACTCAAAGTTTTTTCCTATGGGAATTTTCCTGCCTTTTAACAGTTCTTAAGATGATATTAAAATCAGTTCTGGAGGAAGGGAGGAAAGGCTTTATGATAGATAGAACTGGATTTCAAGAGTTATACCTATTCATGTGAAAACGAACCAAACTTGCAGAGAGTAAATATGAATGTGGTGGCTCTTTTGTTGTGGTTTGGTTGCACAGGATTGTCACACACAATGTACAGAATAATCTCGAAGTCTTTCAGACCTGGAACAGTTTCAGAAGAGTGTGAGGTGTACCATTTTTCTTAGCCCAATTGTTAACATTTGTCCTTTGCCTTTTCTTACTCTTTTTGTGTTTGAGCATTTGGTAAATGTTTAATAAAAAATTAAGTGTTGGTCAAATACATCCAATACTTAATTTGTGGATATTTGTATGTTCCCAATTGGTGCAAACTGAACATATAAAAAAAGTAAAAATTCAGATTAGGAAAGTGTCATCATACAAGCAAATCTGTCTTAATTACCTTTTCTTTTTGTGATCATTTTTTATGTAACGGAGATACAGGTAGAGAAGAATTTTACTTTTCACTCACTTATGACTACTCTGCAGGGCAGAGACCTCACTGTTATGTCAGTTCTAAACAATTGCTCTAATGTATTTTTAGAAGAAGCTTAAGTGTTAAGTTAATCTAATATTTTAAGCAGCCTCAAAACGATGGACATTTACTTGCTACAAGATTAACTCACCTTAAAAAATTATTTATTTGTCTTTTAAGATCTTTTACAGTTACCATAGCAAAAGGAATTTACGTAACTCCTAAAGTTACACAATAGTGTTCATTTTGAAACTGGAGCGTGGTGGTAATTGTAGAGGAGCCTGAATCCTTAAGGAGTTAACTGTGTCATCAAACATATTCCTCACAACCTAGGAATGTGATTGTTCAAGTTATAGCCAGAAGTTATTCTAAAATCTTGTTTTCAGACTATAGTAGCTTTTTGAGGAAATACAGGCAAAAATTAATAAAGAATTAAATAGATTGTACCTCTGCAGAAGAGATGATTTATAGAAAATATCAAGAGAGTTTTCTTCAAAATACTGCAGTTTTTCAGTTATTGAGGTATCCAGAAGTGACTTTTCTGTTCTTCAGGAACCTTGTTCAGATCACTTTGAACTTAAAATGGTTTCAAGGTAAATGCAGATTTGACAGATATTATTATCCTTTGAGCCTTAAAAAAAATAGCATTTTATTTGTCGTCTTTGATGATTCTGAGGAGAAACAAAACCAAATAAGCAAAAGTGACCACACTGAGAAAGAATTGTTAACGAAAACATCTCACAGGACATACCTTCACTTAAGCCTCTGAGACTGACTCCCATCTGCTATAATTGGAAGTGCAATGCAGAACTTCTTGGGACTTGAATGCAGGCAGAGCAGCATATAGGCTGCTAATTTTTCTGCACAAGAATGTATTTTCCCTTTGCTAACTGGGGAGCTCTCCAGATATACTCAGTACAGTGTTCTTCTATCATTTCACTACTTGTACTGCATTTTTTTAAAACTTATTTTTAACTCAGATCACTTTCATAATTAGATTTCTCTGAAATCTTGACATTGGATTATCTCAGTGGGATGATCTGGGAATCAATTGGGTGACTTTTCACAGAATTCAATTTTGGCTTTAAGTGAACTACTTCAAATTCTACTAGAGTTAATATATTTGAAAATTGTTGCAGAATTTGTTCTCCCATTTCTGCATGTGTAACTATATAATTTTTTTCCAGTTACATTAAGGTACAGGTGAGAATCTGAAGGGATACTGTATTCTGCAGTTTTAGCCTGGTCTGGATGGTACCTCTACAAAATATCCCTTGGTTATCTTCTACAGTTTTGGCATGTGACTTCTATGCCTGAGAGCCAGAAGCCATCTGGGGACCACTAAAACATTGTGATAGTTCAATTGTTTTCTGCATGCACATTGTTGCAGGCTTTAGATTCACTGACTAGACAAATTCTGATAATACTACTGCATGCAATCCCCTTGCTTCCAAGTAGTGACAAGTGATTTGGAAAGGGCAACAAGCACCGTGACAGGAGCTTGCAAGACAACGAAAGAAAGGCAAATTCCTTCACTGGTTTTGAAGGAGTTTCAAAGTTCCAAAGTATTTTATATTTTTGCTTGTTGAAAAGTCCCAATTCCACAATGTTTTACGTGACTCACAAGTGAGTTTGAAGAAGCTGCCCAGTAACTACATTGTCTGTATAGGCTTTGTCTAACATGGAGGTGAAGGTGTTGTAATAGAGATGTTTTTAAGGAGTGGGATGAAGCATGATATATTGCATTATTTGTTAATGCAGCCATTTTTGATTGGAAGTGCATAAGCAGGTTAGGGCATGGAGGAGCACCTGTTCCCTGGCCACTGAGTATCAAAGTGTATACCTTTTGTTGATGAAACAGCAGAGTATCTGTGTGCGAGTTCAAACATCTGAATAACTGGTAGCTGGGTTTTCTCCACGTAAAATTGCAAGCATTCTTCTCATATCATGCTATCCTCCTGTGCATTCCCTCTCATTTGCTTCAGTCCCCCCTTGATATCTTCTATTTTGAGGGCAGAGTCTGCCAAAGATGGATTGGCAAGAAAAGCAATTTCTCCCTCTGAAGAGCTGGTGTCGCTCATTAGCATGTGAGAAGGGTGATTGTAAATAAACAACAAATTTTGAGTTCTGTGTAGTATTAATTCTAGTAATGTATACAAGGACATGCAGCTGACTGGATAAGGTAGAGATAACCATTATTGTTTAGAAAGAAATTATTCCTGTAGCCAGTTAAATGCTTGGCACTTTATCCCAGAAGCCTTATTGTAACAAGAACAGCTGACACTATCCTTATCTTAGCATTACCTCTAGTGTCCTTGGTTTTTTTCAGTTGATCTTACCAGGTGAAAGAGAACCAAGAAAGTACATGTGTGTGTCCTGTAGAGTTGTCCAATATTCGGTTAATTGTTGTTGCCAGTAATGCCTGTTATGATCCCACACTCTGTCTTTAATATAAATAAAGGAAATACACAGGACTGTATGTTCCACCCCACAGTGCAAATGGGTTGCCCAGGAATACTTGCAAGTTGAAACCTGTTCTTTTAGAAATTGTACTTTCATTACCTTAGAAGCAATTTAATTTTTCTTTCTTCACAATCATTTTTTAAAATGGCTTTAAAACCAAACCACCATGCTTCATGTGGCTATGAAACATTTATAGTTGGTTTATTCTACTTTGCACTGGGAAAAGGTTCAGCATTTAAGATATCCTAGTGATTCAGTTTCTTGAGGTAAGAGCTAGACAGGAAAAAGTGACCTGTTGTGGTCATATGCCTAAGATAAATTTGAAACTGAAGATGTTGTCTTCTCAGAATTGAATGCATCTTAGACTTTACTAATGCCTTAATTAAATCTGCAGTACCATGTCAGCATAATCTGATCTAATTGCTGGCTAGTGAGGTACTGCCTTCTTGCACCCTTCTCATGGCAGCTCCAGCACTTGTTCCATCTTGTGCTGATCTGTCTCAGCATGCTAAACTGGCAGCAAACTATTCAGTACTTCTGCTGCTTGAGTTAATTTTCTCCCAGCACAGCACATTGAAATGTGCCAGTGCAAGGTCACAGAGAGGTGGAATGCAGTGTGGTACTCTGCACCCATGGCAGAACTCAAACTGCCAACAGTTCCTAAGTGCAAAAATCCCAGCGTTGACAAACCTGACCTTAAAATACAGGTCATATTGTTTTTTATTGATATTTAGCCTAGTCTAATTAGGTAATGTACTGAATATATTAATATTTTGCTTTAAAACCTCCTTTAGAGAGTAATACACTTGTTGCATTTATAGCCAGAAAGTGCCATTAGGCCATGAAGTTTGACCTGTATAGCACATCATTAAACTTCACTTAGTAACACCAGTATTGAGCCAAAACACTTTTGTCTGACTGAAAAATAATTTGCATATCTTCCAGAAGGGCATTCAGGTTTGATTAAGTCATGTGAGCCTGAAGGGGCCGAAGGGCCCCTGGGAAAAATAGCAAGAGGAAGCAGTCAGCTGCCGGTGCTGCCAGAGCAATTAGGCTGGCCTGCAGCCCGGTCCCCATGAAGTACTGGGTTTTCATGGGAAGGAGGGCTTCTGCAAACTGCCTGCTGTGCTCTCGGACACCTTCCTCAGGAAGGCTGAGCCATATGTAGTTGTTCTGCAGACATGCAGTAGGGTGGCCCTTGTACACACTCCACACTGCTGCTGTTGAGAGGACAGTTGCTTGTGAAGATAGGAGGGCCAGGTGAGAAAGAAATTGTCCTGACAGGGGAGGAAGGTTGTTTATTGGTAACTTGTGTTTGTTGGAGGTCAGAATTTACTAAGACTTACTTGATTTTGAACTAAAACATCTCTTTGGGTGCCTGTAAAATCAGATTCCTGAGCACACTACTGCAATCTCAACTCATGGCAGTCTTTAATAGTGTGATTATCTTCACCTGATTTTTTTTTTTTTACTTTATGCAAATTATGGGGTTTTAAGTGTTTCAATCATATGTTAAAGTCAATTCCTTATTCTTACTTTTGACAGGCTAAGTAAATTATCATCTTGAGCCTCTCTCTGTGAGGCATGTTTTGTAAGTACATGATCATTCCCACAGCGCTTCTGATTCCTTTTCAATTCAACCATCATTCGAGATTGGTCAAGTGCTGGTAACTGATCCTCTCTACTTGACATTGCTGTGTTTACTCATCTCAGGGCCATATTATTCTCCTAATTGCATTTTTCTGAGCATTTCTGGTGACCACCATTTTCACCTGTCTTTGTAGAAACTATTTATGCAGGTGGAGTCCTCTGCATTCTTTGCTTCTGGATACAGTGTTTCACGTACGAGGCTCTAAGCTACATGTGAGCTGACTATGCCCATGAAGTTTCTCCACGTTACTACTCACTCCTTTTTAGTTCCCTCAGTTTGTATATGGCTCACAAATGTTATACTTAATTCTTTTTCTCTTCTAGGCCATTAATTGAAAAACTGCTTTAAAATGTAGAACTGAGGAGGTATTCTTGGGGATCCCAAGAGAAGTACATCTCCTAAGTAGTGATTCCTCATCCTTATTTTGAGATGTAACAGTTAATGTAGTTCGCTGTTGTTTTTAGTAATTAAAAATTTTTAATCACAGGGCTGTTTGTATGAAGGATAATATCTCAGAAAACCTAACTGTTTTTTGATGCTTTTTTACACCTAGACTTGTGTTCCCTTTGAAAAGATTGCTTAATTCACCAAGAAACCTTTCTTCATGTTTCATAGCTATCAGTTATTTACTGATAAAATGCAATATTTCCTGTTTGAATATTTTGTTTGGAAGTGCTATCAGGGTAGCCATGGTACAGATGACCAGGTTATCTCAACTGGTGGCAGTACTTTAAGTGTTATTTTGACCCAATCCTTGCTCTTATCAGTATACTGTGTGCTCTTGTTGGGTAGGCCCTTCACTCAGAGTAGGCCCCAGTCTTAGAATTTTTAAGTGCTGAAGTGACTTCAGCTTTTTTCTAGTCCTGTAAAATTTCCCAGGTGTTTCAGGCTTTGAAAATCACTTCTCAGTAGTGCTGAGAGCTTGTCAACCAACCCTCTTGAAAATTCTCATAGAAATTATGAACATCTGCTTTTAATTTTTTAATATGTTAAGTACCACTCCACTACTGACATCCTCGCAAATTATCGTTGGAATGGAAAATGTTTTGGATTCTGCAAAAAAAGAAGGATGATATGTATCAGATTAAATACAGCACATGCTTTTTCTGAATACTACTTTTTTTTCCCCCCATGTAGCAAAATGTCAAGAGGACTATCATTACTACAGTTTTCTCCTGATATGCATATCATTATCTTTCTCTTTTTTCCCCTATTTTTTTACCGGCTTCATTTTGTTTCTCTTCCCAGTTTTCTGCAAATTCCTAGCTCCTCAGTATTATTTGCTGCTGTCAGATACTTTTTTTTTTTTTTTTTACATAGCTTTATTTATTTTTATACTGCTTAGGAATCTAGGAAAGATATTTATGCTAATATTAGATGAATTTTACTTGGATCTTCCACTTGAAATATATCAGAAAAGTAGTTAAAATATTATCAGTGTTTGGCAGAGAACTTAATCTCTCCCACTATCTGAATTTCCTCTTGGGTAGGTTGTGCACCTTTTGGAAAGGAACATATCACAGAATATGCTGAGTTGGAAGGGACCCATAAGGATCGTTGAATCCAAATCCTGGTCCTGCACAGGATCAGCCCCAAGAGTCACACCATGTGTCCAAACACCTCATGAACTCTCTCAGGCAGGTGCTGTGATCACTTCCCTGGGAGCTTGTTCCACTGCCCAGCCAACCTCTGGGTGAAGAACCTTTTCTGAATAGCCAGCCTAAACCTCCCCTGACAAAACTTTAGGCCATTCTCATGGATCCTGTCTCTGGTCAGCACAGAGAAGAGATCAGTGCCTGCCCTTCCTCTTCCCCTCACAAGGAAATGTGTGATATTTCATCCAAGTAAAGTATAATACAAAAATGTGTCAATAAAGATGTTTGGCAGCACTGTGACAATGAAATTGGTATGAAGTATGTAAGAATGATAAATATTTTGAAGAAACTAGGAGAAAATCTGTAATAGCAAAATGCTTCAAAATAGTGTTTGCATAATGGAGGAAGGGTTGATATAATTTATACAGATTTGAGGTAGTTTTCTGCACATTCCTGATTTTAGTGTTTTTTTTACATTTACAATGTTGTATTACTGTCATGTCTTTAAAGGGCTTTTCCTTGAGTTTTTTTGAGATAAACAAGGACTTACATTACTGAAATAATTGATGAATACTAACAGCCTTCTTACTCCATGTGCTGCCATGTATTCCATGTGCTGAACAAATTCCATAGCAGGTGTTTCTTCTTCATTCGTTTTATAACTTGTGCATAAAATCAGGTAACAGCTTGGACAAAGCCTTGTTCTATTCTTTGCATGACTTCCAAAACACCTAAAGGAGTAAACAGGGAAAAATTTCAGTTTCAGATACAGGAATTTGTAACATAAGATGAAAAATTCAGTGCTTAGGCAATGCCATAAAGTTTCTAAAAGGGTTATTTTCTAATAAATGGATTTATCTCTGCTCATCCTTATTTTATTCTGTTGAGTGAAAGATAGATTTTTTTTAAACAATGAAGATCCAAAAGCAGGTTTTTCAGTTTACTCAAGTTAGAGTGGTTTGCTGTAATGATGTTTGCCATTTATAAAGCTGAATAATAAGTCTTCTAAATGATAGAAGCTGACAGCAAAGGCAAAATAAGCCTTATGTTGGCACCTCAGTTCAACTGTGGGTGGATTTGCAGAATTTTGAACTCTTTAGCTATTAATAACCCACTCTCTGCAGAGAAATCTAATCTGGTAATTTCAAAATTAATTATCACACTTTCAACCACCTAATAGTCATGAGTAACTCTTGAAAAAAAATCCACCCAAACCAACAAACTCCAAAACTTCAAAAGAGTATGTACTCCCATTACTAGTAAAGAAAATTGACTTGTCTGGAATACCTTAAGGCAAACATGGCACTTTTGAAGAAGATGCACCTTTCCAAGTCAAATACATAAACGCATAAGAGGGGGTGGAACTAGCTGCACTAATGACTTTTTTGCCCAGAGCAAGGGATGTTCCAGTGTTGTTTAATAAAATGCAGTCTCTGATGCTACAAAATAGAGGCTCATACACCACTGCTGAGTGCTAAAGTGACTGGTTAAAGATTCATTTGTCCTTAATTAAATGACCTTAAATTTCTTCACACGGTGGCTACTGGAGGATATAATTGGAGGCACCTGACACTTATTCACTAACTTTAGTTCAAGATTTTACTCTTGTAAAAGATTCTTCAGTAGATAAATTCAGAATGATTTATCCCTTTAATACTCTTGCTTTAATAACCATAAGCTGTTTCCTTAATGATTTAGAATGGTGTGATGCAGGAGATAGTTAAGCTTACTCTCCAGGAGATTAATTTCCTGCTTTTGCACTGGCATTGACTTCTTTTTTTTTTAACAGGAATATTATGGATTTCAGTCATGTTTTCTAATTGCAGCTACTGTCATTTATAAAGCATTGTCTGTCACTTTCTCTTGTGTGCGTTGGAGGTAAGGATATTTGTGGATTGCATTCTGAGGAAGGTGATGCATTGCTTTCAGACAGTGGAGAAAAGAGTTTGCCTGGGAGTCCTGTGGCCAGCTGTGCTGCCAGGTGACTTGCAAGGAAACTGCTTCTGCCCAAGGAAGACAACTGAGCCTGTGGCCAGATAAGGACTGTTAGGTTGGCACTGTTGAGAGAAGAGGGAGTCCTTACCTTCCTCTGTACTGATTTTCTTCCCTTTCTTTGTGGGGGTGCAGTTGGCTGTGTGGTGAAGACAGCACAGAGCTGATCCAAACAAAAAATAATCCGTAAAAAAGAAATTTCTTTTCAGTTTCATTAGTATTTGTCCTGTTTGTAATGAGGCTGTATAGGTAGCTATGCTGGAATAATGGAGAGGATGGGCATGAAATGTAAGGGAGAATAAGACTTCCCTTTGCAGTAGAAGACCCTGTATAAAATCTATGTTTATATTACAGCTTTGTCTGATGGTGTTTGTCTGCTCTTAACACCATCGAACTTCTCTTCCTCAGAAAACAATTTATATATAACTTTGGATTTCTTGTTTACAATTGTAGCATAAGCTATCAGCAGCTTGTTGAATTTGTCTTGTCTGGCTTTAACTGCATGTGGAAGAGTGGGAGCCAAAGCACAAAGATGACTTGTTTATTGGCTCACATAACATTTTACTGAAAACATCCTGGTTGCAGGTATTTCTAGTGTTTTCCTGAACTTTCCATATAAAAAGTATTATGGATGCTTAACTGACAGATACACAGGTATTAAATCCTCTGTGGTATAGGTCCTGGCATTTTTTCAGTTTATTGTTCTTCTGTTCATCCCAAAGTTGTCAGAATATTTTTTCTATTTTTTCCAAAAGCCCACTGGTACTACAGCCAATGAAGTAGCTTTATTCTTTTTCTTAAATCTCTGATGTATGTTATAATTTGCTATACGTACAGAAAAGGGTTTGAACAAAACTATGCGTGTTTTACTCAGACCATAGATGTAATGAAGTTGCTTTGACAAGCAGCTTTAATATATCTCTGCCCTTCTCAAACTGTGAAAAAGGCTCTAGGGGAACCAAGAATGTTTGCCAAAACTGCTTAGCCAAATGCCTAAACATATCCTCCAACCACATTCATAGTGCTTGAGCACAGCAGACTCGGACTGAGTCAGATTGACAGTGTTTCTAGAATAATTCTGTTTCAGATGTTAAAATTAGTGGATGGACAATGAAAGCACCTCTGCTGACTGCAAGTATATTAGAATAACAGAGCAAAACACACCACTGCAGACAGTCAGGAGACTAACATTAATCAAGGTGTTCACCTGTATTTTGTATTGAAGCTTCCCAAAACAAACAAAACCACTGAAAACATTGTTCAGGCTATTACCAGTGGTTCCTTAGTCTTGACAGTACCAGCTCAATTCAGAGCTGGTTAGCCTGAGGATTCTTTCTCTTTACTAAGTAGTGCTATCTCTAGCACTCATCTTCTGAGCATATCCACTTGTATTAAAGTGCCTTCATGTGGCAATACTTGAAAGCCCTCCTTCAGAATTTGTTGTGCCCTGTGTTTTAACTGAGCAGTTTATATTAAAACCATTTCTGCTTCCCTTGCCTATTCTCTTCTTCCCCTCTGCTCTACCCTTCTTTTTCCTGAGTAACTGTAGGGTGAGAAAAGAAGCAGTTTTGAATTTCAGTACACTTAATGTAGCCAAGAGGTTTGTTCATTGCTGCTTTGTACTTTCAGGCAAACGAGAAAATTTAGATTAATAGGTTGTTTATTCTTTTGCGTGTTCCTCAAATCAAAGGCACTGGATTGCATTATTAAAGCAGTTTTGTGTGGCAGGCTTGGAACTGTCCTCACTGAGCTGTACATGAAGAAAAACTATTGCTTTTCATCCCCCACTCATTATGCAGATTGGCACAGGAACACTGTTAAATGTGGTATCATGTACTATCACTTAAGGACTTTCCTTCTGTACAGCTAATGTTGGGCTCCAGTTTCAGAGGATGATCTGTCTTAGAACAGACAAGGAAAACCCTAGAAATAGAAACACGTATGTCCTTAAATTTTAAAAGTTTAAATACTAAGCAGTTTAATAAACAGAGATTTTTTTCAGAACACTAGTGACTGTGTGCTTTGCTGGGCTTTTAAATCTCTTCATTGATGATTTGGTTCATTTGTTTCTCGTCCATTCAGTTAGCAATAATGCTTAATTTAAGCTTTCAGCAATAATCTACCCAGCCAAATTAATGAAGAAAAATTTCAGCATTTTGAGTCCAGACCCATAATGGAAGGATCTAGCTAGTGCTGGGTAGCTGACTTAAATACATGACTCTGTCCTGTGGATGTTCTACACTGAACAGGCAGTAGTGTATCTTTGGGTCTCTGAATACATTAGGTACTCTAATTCCTTTTTCATTCTGTGATAGCAGAATCTCTCCTGACCCAAGGCCTTCTGCTTTCAAAGTCAAAAGTCTGGGGGACATAATTTAAGAGTAGAGGAGGCGATTGGGCCTGTCTGAGGTAAATAGGAGGAACAAGTTTCTTTGCCTTATTGTTCTATTTCAGCTCTAGCTAATGTTCAGAGCAAGAAAGCACTACATTCATCGTCTTATGAAATGGCAAAACTTCTACTGTGTACAACACACCAGTATGGCCGGGTGCACAGTGGGAAATAAGCAGTGTCACAGTTACCAGACTGGCTGAACCTCTGACCTTTCCTTGTGTAATATCAGGTATTCTTCTTCAGTGTCAGACCTGATGCAGGATGAACTATGATTTTTCTTATTGTCTGCTGTGTTCCTGATTCTGCAGTCCATTTTCCTAAATTAGAATCCTCTAGTTGGTGTGACTGAAATATACATTCTCTCGGAGATATCAGTGCTAGAGGTTCTCCAAGTCTCCCTGCAGAAAAGTGTTGAAAGTGAACATTTCGTGGGCTTGTTTATAAGGTACACTGTCATCTTCCACCTGAGGATCGTGTGGAATTTCTCCAGCCACTTTCTTATTTCACTTTGCTATGTTAGTTTATATTTGTATCACAGATCACTGGGTTTTCCCTGTCAGGTAACCATTTTCTTTCTCCAAGGGATTTCTACCTTTCTGGGGAGTTGAGAGTGCCAGTACTTTGTTTTTCAGGGGTTGGTTTGTTTGTTTTCAATCTCTGCGTGGAAAAGTGCTGTGGCTTTTCTACCTAAAACATGCGAATGTACTAGTGTCTTGTAACTGCTATAGATACTGGGGATAGTATCAATTTTGGTCTTTTTATAACTTTTCAATTCTCTACATTGTTCATTCATGCCATGTTTTCTATTCCCATCAATGCTTGTAGGCCATGATAGCCAAGTTAGTAAAAGAATTACAGATCCCTATTTATAATGTTGCATATCAACTGTTAACCTGTTATAAAATGACTAAACATGAATAATTAGACCACTATGTGACACTTTTAGCAGCTGGGTGGTTTTCTTTTTGTTTCCTAATAGGTATAATAGAAAGTATTTTCAGTGCTTCCTTTTAACATCTAGAATAGTTAACATCTTTACTCAGACATTGAAATTAGAATCTAATCTGTCTAGCTCTGAAAGCTTTCAAATCCACACTGTATTCATGGGAAGACTTTACAGTGATACAAACAGCAGTTCAAAAAGAAAAGGAACTCAAAGAAAAGCTAATTAAATTTCCAAATAATTCACTGATTTGTTATTTCAAACCTTAACTGCAAAGCAAGTAATGATCATCTTCCTTTTGTTGTGGCAGTGGCTGCAGAACTGTGTGTCCCTCATTCAGCAAAAGTCTGTTCTGGTCACAGCTGTGTATACAAAGCTACAAGTGAAAATGAGATGTACACATAAAGGCTCTCAGTCTATTTCCCTTTATAGCACTCATCTGTTTGTTCTTTACCAAACCCCAGAAAACATCCTCCTAAAAGGAAAGCACAAAAGTAAATAGTGAGAAGATCTGTTTTTTCCTTTGATAAACATGTCATGCAAAGTGACTTTCCAAACATATCCCATTTAGTGGAGATCATTTAGAAACCTTGAACTTCATCATTGTTTGTTGCCTACAAGCATGAATCCTAAAGGCCCCTATTCTTCCTGTTTCCAATTCCAGGATCAGTTAAGTCTTGTTTTGGCACATGGACCCATGTTCTCCAGTCCAAAGAGTCACTTTTTTATTTTTCTGATAACTGAGGAACTGTCTCTTGCATTTGTCTGCTGAACGTCTCTGAGGATTCTTAGAGATGGGATATTTTTTGCTTTCCTTTTGGATCCCCTATGTGTTAATAATTTCATTTAATCTTGAATCTCTTAAGAGCTAGCACTACTAGTTTTGGAGCCCTTAGTACTGCATGTAGGCAGGGACTTGGCACAGTAAAGCCTCAAACAGATCCAGACAGAAGATAACTCATTTGAAAGACAGCTGAAAGGATGGATGCTACCTTTAAAGGTGGCATGAAAGTGAGAGGAGTATGAATTAATACATTTGTATAGAATCCCCTTTTTTACCGTCCACTTCACATAAAGTACTACTAAAATACAGCTACATCTGATGCAGTGAATTGAGAGAGTTCTTTTGCCAGAAACACCAGGAAGCAATTTTTTTCCCATCAGGGCAGTATTAAGAAATATTTCTAATTGCAGGGAGCAAATAGGACCTCAGCTTTCAAGCTTTGCTTTGAAAGATGCAGCACATTTCCTTTGAGTCAAGAACACGTGCTGAAATACATTATATTTAAGTGCTTCTTACAGCTATATTGCTGTACAATTTGCGCCATCTGATTTTCAGACTTGCTCCATAAGTCTTAACATCGAATGGGAAAAAAAGGGCAGATATTGCAGGAAATAAAAGGAACATGTGTGTTCTAAGTCTTCAATGGCTGGAGATGCTTAAAGAGCAGCTTTCATCTCACTCCTCCTCTGAGGGTTTACCATACTTGCATTTCCATTATGGTTTTTTTGGTGAACAGTCAGGATATTGTTGCATGGGAGATGAAAAAATGTAAGTGAAACCACAAAGAGTACAGTTGTGTTAGAGCAATGTAGCTGAGGCCCCAGCTGCTAGTAGAGGTTAATACAGTGTTACTCACTGTGGATGGCCCACCTCACTGACTGTTGCTATTAATGGGTTAGTCAGCAGTAACTGTGGGTTTTTAACTGTTCCAACTAAGGACAGTCCTACATCTTTTAGAGATGGTGTTTTGTTTCACTTTTTTTTTGGTTTTCTTCTCAGTAGCCTGCATCACAGCAGCAATCCATCCAGGATTCTACAGAAAACTGATCATGCTTCCTTTAGGAAAAATCACTTGCATATCATATCTAGTAAAAATAATTTGCTCACTATGCTAAGTTATCATTCCACAACTAATCAGTTAAGTGATTTCCTTTTTATTGCTCCTGCTATAAAGATCCTTACAAAGATCTTGAAGAGCCTGACCTCGTTATAAGGCTGAAAAAGATTACACAACTGAATTCTGGTTTCAGTTTTAACAAGCCAGAATTAGGGTATGGATTCCTCTCTACACGTGTCTTCCAGTAGATGGCCTTTTATTCCCCTCTAGAAAGAACTGTGCAACAACAAGAAAGTGTCCTTTTCTCTTTCTGCAACAACTTGCTCTTTTGTCTAGTTTCTTGCACTTCTCTGATTACCATAATATATGCATAGTATCAGTGTTAGGGCATAATGCTTGAATATTTAGGACATTTGCCTGAACTTTCTTCCAGCAAAATATTCTTAACTTGTGGTTCATGGTACATGGTCCAAGGAAGTTTATTTAGCTTCCTTGGTGGAAGGTGGCATTTAAATTAAACTTTGACAAAGATGCATTACGTCCATAAAAAACTTTCAGGATTAATGGAAAAGTTTAGAACTGTCTTAAAGAAACATTAAAAAAAAGAAAAGGATTTGTTTCATTTTTTAGAAAGTAATATCTATGTTAAATTTTTATTAAATACATATTTCTCCATGTGAAACACAGAGAAAAATAACATTCTTTCTCTCTCTCTTTTCAATCTTAAATAAAATACATTATTTTGGACACATAGCTCACTAGAGTATTGTAAGCGTTAAAATCAAGGGACATTACAGAACCTTAGCCAAAAGCATACCCTTAAAAGGGGCAGTTGGATGCCTTGTTTCAGGTTTCTCTTAGTGCATTCATTCTGTTCTGTATTCAGACCAGTTCTGTAGTGGTGGTCATTTACAATCATTAATCTAACTCATTGATATTGTAATGGGCTCCAGGCATTCTCTGTGAAGCTTACATGCTCCACTGCATTTCCTTCTAAATAACTAATGATGACTTCTTCAGTCTTGTCATTAACCAGATTACCTTTCTCTAGCCAGTTGTCTTATAGATTTGCTTTGTTTGAGGTTCATTTTCTTTTTAAGTTTTCACACTCATAAAAGAGACTCAATATTGGTGGTTTTAAGAGCATTTTACATGACTGAGCAGCACTGCCCAAGCATAGATCCAGATACCATACTTATTTTTATGAATAGAGACTTTAACTGTTGACTTGGAGGCTCCTAAAAACAATGCCTTTTCCTTTCAGACTGTTGTTTTAGGCACTATAATTTGTGAAAGAAAATTGGAGAAAACTAGCCCACAGTCTGGGTACTTGGGATTATACTGCATAGCCTGTGTGTAAACCTCTAGTAAATATACCGTGCAGTAAAGTCAAAGAATGGCCAGGCCTGCTGGTGGCTTTCAGTTCTTGGAAGATGCATGTTTATGTCAGGTAGTCAAATAGTTCCAGGTGAACACAAGTGCACAGAGAAGATGTTCTAGATCCTTCAGTGCTTTGTAGATCACAACCAGCTTCTTGAGTTTCAACCAGAGTGAGTTGACTGGTTTGTGTAATTGCATACTGGTGTCACTCTTGGTGGCATGTAGAATTCTCCATTCTTCACATACCTGAACTTGTCTCCTTCACAGCCGGGCTCATGATGAATGTGTTTCAGAGAAACAGTATCAGAGTGCCTGCTGTGATAACAGTTCTTGATGAAGGTGCAGTTAACTGTTCAAAACTTTGCAGTAGATTAGTTAAGAGTTGATGTGGAACAGGGTCAGGAAGACACACAAGACTATCCCTAGTCATGATACAAATTATGCTGAAATTGTCCCTCTTCCGTTGGGTGCTTGTAGCAGCTGCACTGTTCTTTGAATTCTTCTTCCAAAGAAATCACCAAAAAAGGAAAGTCCAAGACATTCCTGTTTTATTCATTGTTCTGAGAAAATTGTTGACTGTTGCACCTCATGCTTTTACATGCCATCTTGTACCATATGAACATGCATTTGAAAATACCTGATTCTACCAGAACTGGTTCATTGGAACCTTTCACTGGTTTCCTGGAAAAGTTGTCTAGAAAGAAACTGGAAATCAAGGAAATCTTTGATCTTACATTGCTACAGCAATCTTCAGCATTTCCACAGTTCATTGTGTGTCCTCCTTATTCTCTACCTCCTCTTTCTTTTAGGTCAATATCATAGCTTTCTTCTGCTCCCTGACCCTGAGTGAATGACACAGATGAGCTGTCTGCCAGCTAACTGTATTTCTTGGGGCTCCCAAAGCAGAAAGGAAATACCAAACACTAATTGAAGACTGGCCATATTGTCACTAGTCCTAGTACATATCCGAGGGAGGATGTAAGGTCCTGCATTGAATGAAATACAGCTGCATACCACCTGCCCATTTACTCTGCCCATCTCGTGATGTGTAGTCATGAATTCTTCAGTTGTTTTGAAGATCTTAAGCTTAATGACAACTTGTTTTCTTGAGTAGAGGCTGATCCACATCTTGTCTAAAGATTACTGCTGCTGTTTGAGAGCCTGGGGAAATGTTGATGGTCCCCTTCAGTGAAGTGTTGCCGGCATTCCTGTATTTCACTATTAAGAGTGCTGTGGGTCCTGTTTCAAGTGGTTCAGCAGTCTGCCCCCCAGATGGCCAGAACTTCAACAGGAGTGTTTTCTCCTTATTGTTTACAAGACCAATTAGCTCAGGCATTGGACTGATTATTTTCTACATGAGTGACTGAAAACTTCTCAAAGTGAGGAAAAGTCAGCTGTTGAACAAGATAAAAGCAGGCTAAATCACCTATAGCTGGGGAGATCTGCTAGTTATGTCTTTAGTAACATTATAGTGAAAGGAAAAAATAATTTCATGGTGGACACATACAAAAAATGTCATATGGCATTTCAGTTACAAATTACTTTCACTCTGAAATGGTACCTTATTCCTAGTTTTCTAATTTATCTGTCGTAAAAGCCATTTATCTGTCTTGCGTCGTTTTGGTCTGGGTTTGCTATGCCTCTGAAACATGATGGGTAGTCATACATTCTCATACTTAGTCCACAAAACTAGGCCTGTGTCCTTTAGAGAAAGCTAAATGGCCTTAGAGATCATACTCAATGAGCTGAGCATATCTTTAGGATTATATGTGCTTTGGAATATGCATGGATTTATCTTTGTAAATGTTAAAGAACATTGCATGGAGAAAATTGGGTGTCCATTTAAGTCACCATCTGGTTCCTGTATTCAACTATGTACTGGAAAATTTAAACCAGACTCTTTTGTTTGTCATCTTCTATCTTCTTTTTCTGCTTCTGGAAATACTGCCAGAAGTTGTGGCTGCTTCTCCTTTCTTATTGTTTGCTGTTCTTGCACTTTAGGAACTCTGAATTCTTTAAGCCAAAACTACATTCAAAGTCCCACTCTAGACTTAAAACAGGAAATTAAAGAGTTAACATTGTCTTTAGTGTTGCATTAGGTACAGTGTTTAGGTTCCTAAAGGGAAAAGATCAAACTTCAGTCATGTTTCAGATTTTCTGTGGATTCAGGAATATCACACTGTATCAGTTAAACTGTTTGAGTATTGAAATGTTTTTTCTACAACCATGAGAGCTGAAATGTTTCTAATGTCTCTAGGTTTCTAATGAAAGTTTGAATTTTTCAGTTTGTGGATGTGCCATGTTAGCCACATAAGCACACCAAATGATAGCCTTGGACTGTACCTTTGGCACAGCTCATGGTGCCCTGAGTAGCATTCACTCAAAGCTGAAGTAATGCTGCCACATGAAACACTTCATACTAAAGGCTAATTATGGGGCATTTGAAAGAGACTAGAGGATGATTAACATTTGTATAAACAGAAGGAATCTGGATTCTGGGGATAGAATTGGAGCAGTTCTGTATAAATTCATTTTCTGTTTTTGTTAATCTGGCGAGTGGTTTATTGATAGAAGGGCTCAAGATCAAAGTGCAGGAAAACAATCACACTGTCTAGAAGATTTAACTCTTTTAAAAACCTTTATCTTGCTCAAAGTAGGGTGCTACAAGCTTTGCCTATAATGGACCCATTTCTCAGTTCATATGAACTGTCTGGGCTACCTCGAGAACAAATTACTTCATTCTTCATATCAGCTGCAGCTGAATCTTTTCCTTCTTACCCAAGTACTTCAAAACTAGCTTTCTGCTCAATCACAATACTAATCCTCTCTCCTTGTTCTCTCTTGCAGCACTCCCCCAGCAAATCTTTTTAGGTCAGTCTGCTTAGCTCTCCACTAAATTCATCCTGAGTCAGACATAGGTTGTTCCAGGCAAATCTCACTAAATCTCTTTCACTCTTTGTTTTTTCACATCATAAACTGGCTCTTTTTACCTGTTGTCAACAGGAGTCACCTAAGTCTGCTGTTTGCAGTCATGCACCTTTTGTAGAGTGCAAAACATCTTGTTTGTGAAGACTGCTCACCTACAGCAGCTCCCTTCCCTTATGTCTGGCAGGATTTTGCTCGTATTCTCACAGGTTAGGAGAGGCAATCCAGAGTGCAGCCAGTTGCTGAAGGTACCTTTCTATCTGAGCCAAACTGTAGTTATTCTGTGCATTCTTCAGTTACCCTGTCTGCTTTTGCTGTCTTGTCATGTCAGACACAAAGGCTTCTGGGGTCCTTTCCTGAGGATCCCATATGGGTGGACCTAAACAGTGTCAGTGGAAAGAGTAGGTTTGTGAGTAACCTGAATTCATCATCCTGCTTGGATAGTAAGGATGCCAAAAGTTCTGTCTTCAATGTATCTGATACCAGAGTGTTGACAAACCATCAGAGCAGGCAGGGTGCAAGTACAGCAGGTAAAGCTGAACGTGCTTTTGATTAGGAGGATCACTAATCTTAGGACATTGCCTTGCTGCTTGGACTTAAAGGATTAAAACATCTTAACCAGGGAACTACTTAAGCCTATGTAAGTTTTTCTCTGCTGGAGAGGGGTGAATCTGCTGTCCTCGTCCACCTCCTTCCCTCTTCCCTGTACCTGGCTGTGCTATTCCACAGCTTGCTTTGCATGAGCTTTCATCACATATTTCTGAGAGCCAGAGCAATTCACTAGCCCAGGGAAAAAGTTGAATTTTCTCAGCAAGAGGCCTGCTGCATGGCAGAGCTGGTATGAGGGGTGGTTCAGAGCCATGTGGCCCCCAGCAAGTGATGGGAAAGGAGAAAGAGGAGTGAGCCTGTCCCTTTCAGCAGGAGTAAAAGTTTAGGTTGGCTTAGGTGCATGTTGAACTTCATCATCAGGAAGACAGAGTTAATGCATCCAGTTGTTAAAATAAGAAAATACATGCTAGTAATTTATAAAATGTATAAAATATAGAAATAATGTACGCTAGTATATAAGGAGATTGAGTGAGACCTTGGTACAAAGCCACAGTATTAAAAGCTACTTATGCCCAAGACTCCATGTAAAGAACAGGTTCTTATGTTGATCCATGATACAGATTTTACCATTATCCTCTTTAAACTATTCACTAGAAAATCTTCCTTTAAAAAAATAAGTTGTTTTTAATCTAACCTGGTATCAATCTTTGGCTTTTAGAGCATTTTCCTATTGCTCAGAAGTAACAAGTGAGTCTCTCTCAGTTTTCTTCTGATTTTCCTACACTCTTTGGACTATGATTTAATGATTGTAGAAGCTGTCTGTAAACCTCAAGAGCAAAGTGAATCCTACTGTACCTGTCTTACATGAATATGCTCAGTCCTATCCATGGATTAATTTCCCTAGAATTCTTGGCTTTTTGATTGTTATTAGCACTAGATGTATGGAGGAAATTAGGCCATAGGTATCCTGTGAACAAAGCATGTGCAGGGTTTAGCCTACTAGCCAGCTGATACTTGTGAAGTTGCAGTATTATCAATACTCATGTTTATGTTCACTTTTTTGTAAAATTGTAGTTCCTGTAGACAGCATGAGAACACACAGACTTTTATCGGGGCTTTTGGTTTTTTGTTGTTTTCTACAAGGTTGCAATCCTTCATGGATATAGAGAGAATCCTAAATATGTGGTACTTACACCAGAAACACTAAAAAACTAAAGGCCAGCAAAGACTCTTCCAACTCTTTAAAAAAAAAATTAGGATATTCTCTGTTATATTTGCAGGAGACTGATTTACAGCTCTATGCCTTTATGACTCTTGAGTGACTTCATGACTGTGGTAGAAAAAACAATCTGTGGAAATTGTGTGTCCTACCGTAATTCAAAGGGGACAGCTGCATTGCTCAGGGCTCCAGTCTGCTTGGATACTGGTTGTACATAAAAAATTATGGGAATAGAGAACTTTAATGTATATTCATCAAGGCAATCCTTGTGTTTCTGAGAAGCTAATAATGTGACTTTTTGGGGCAGATTTCATACACCAGCTGCAGTAAGTATTCTCATCCTGCTTTGGGCATTTTTATAGCTGTCACAATGTTGTGACAGTGTTGTAGATAGCTACTTCTTGTGCTGAAAGCAGCCTAGATACTGCAGCAATGACTGCAATTCAGGCTAAGTCCTAAATATTTATTAGCTTCCTGGGTAGATTTTACAGCCTTCACTGAGCTGCAGGCTTCTATGTCTAGGCTGCTGTCACTATGGAAGATAACTGGTTTTAAGATAGTTCAGGTGTGTCTACACTTCACGCACAACACTGACAGCAGCATTAACACATCATTTAGTATTCCTGGAGTTTGCATCACTCCAGGTTGTGTGCCATCTGTTAGCCACATTCAAACCAGAATCAGCTTTAATATGTGCTTTAAAAGCCAGGGAAGTACAAAGCAGCTGCCTCCATGTTTCTCAAAGTAGGCCATTTTTATCCAGAAAATGGTACCTTCTTAGACTGTACCACATGGACAAAATTCTTTCTCCTCTGTATCTCTGAAACATGAGAAACAGTCTGCCTCAGGCACTAAAAGACAATAAACTCACAGGACAATCCAATCTGTAGGAAAGGGTTAGGATTTTGCTAGTGGCATGGTCTCAGTAGCAGTACAAGCTAGGCAAGAATTTGAAGTCTAGTAGAACAAAAATTATGCTGAATGGTCAAAGTACTTCCTGTTAAGCTCCTTCTTAGTGAGCTGTTGTTTTAAAATTACTTTGGAATTTGTTACTAGCTCTTTTTTAGTAGAAGAATGAAGTGTTAGTTCAGCTGTAAATGAACATGATTAACATGGAGACTGCAATCTCCATCCTTAAGCATATGGTTATGAGCAAGTTTGTTCCACTGCAAGGGCATGGTAGAGTGTGTGTATCTCACTGCCCTGTGCTGTGGGGTCAGATTTAAACACTCCAGGATTTGCTTCATTTGTTACTGGAACTTGAGATGCAGTAATTTGTGGTAGCAACCAAAGTGGCAGTTGTGGATTCCAGTTTTCACTCATTCTGACTGGTACCTTCCTTCTTTTCTTTCTTTCTTTCTTCATCATGCAACATTGAGCTCTATTTACTCAGCTGTGGCCTGGAGACAGGAAGGAGCAACGTGGTCATGCACCAAAACTGCCCTTGTTTATTCCCAGCAGCTCTTGGCAGACAATGTGGTACATGGGCAAATGTAATTTTCTGCATGGTCTTCACTGACCTTGCTGTAGGGGATAGGAAAACAGTGATCACTGCAAACTGAAGACACCTCCTAAGGTCTGTGGTGATCCCACTTCCTGTGTAAAAGGTACCCAACTATAGTCTGAAAAATTGGTATGATTTGTTGGTCAGGGGCCTGGGGTGTCTACAGGCTGAGTTGTGTTATAGCCTAAAAAAGTCTGCCTGTGTACTTCACTGAATAATTTGGTGCCATTTCCACAGGCATTAGAAACAAAGTGTTTCTTTAGAGCAGGAACTTCTCTGCACCCCTTCAACTTTATGGGCAGTTTCTAGTCTAAATGGACCATTTGTCCAAAGATTGAAACTGTAATTAATTCCACTTTTATTGACAACAAACATCATTCTCTAATGTGCTGGTTTGGAGAGGATCTCTGCCACCCTTTCCCAAGTTCCTTCTGAGCAGACTTCTGCTTTTATTCTATATTGTTTTGTTGTTTTATGGTAGAGGAATAAGGGTGATGCTATGATTTGGTAAGAAGAGAGAGGAGAAAAAGCATGAATTATTATAAGTTTTTGAACTATGTTATTTCTGCCAAGTGAGAGATCTCTATTTATGCCTCAAAACTAATGCTCTCTTAGGGCCTAGTTACCTTCTCAAGCTGCTTTTGTCTATCAATCAGACAGGGACTGAAAAGTGCAACTTTCTTTGGAAACCTCATCCTTCAAAAAAAAAAAAAACAACCAACTTCAAACTTCTTCACCTTCAGGGAGAAAAGAGACTAAAAACCAAAATTATTGAAAAGGGCCTTAGCTGATTAAAGCAGGCAGATTATCCTCCCAGAGCCGGTCTGTTCTGAATGCATGAAGAATGCTTTGTATACTGCTGGACACCACACTGTGGAAATCTAAAGGGGATCAAAGCAGAGGAACAGATATAACTAGGCTGAGTAGGGAAAGAAGTAGAGGGTAAGGTAATTAGATTTAACTTTAGATAAATGTAGTTATCTGTTAAGTAGATTGAATAAGATACAGTATGAATAAAAGGTTATTTTAATGGTCTGTTGACAAATGAAAGAAAAAATAATAACAAGCAAGAGGTGTAAGGATGCATAAATAGGAATTTTAATTTAAGCAAATAAAAAATGGAAATTGAGTATTGCAAAATTCCAGTTGGTGTGATTCTTTCAGACCAACATCTAGACTTTTTAGCAAAGATTAGAAATGTATTGCCCAGCATTAGTCAAAGCTAGATTTAGAAATCCTTGAAGAGTAAGAGGTTGATACTATCCTGTTCACTTATGAGAAAGTGTCTGTTTGAACAAGAGCTTTTATATGCCCAAGTTCTCTGTTTTCATGTAACCTGCTTCTGTGTTGGGCCTGTGGAAAATCAGAGAATCACAGAATGGGTCACTGACCACAGTGGGTCATTTGGTCCAACCTTCCTGCTTGAGCAAGTTCATCCTAGAGCACATGACACAGGATTGCATCCCGATGGTCCTTGAGTATCTCCGGTGAGAGAGACTGCACAACCTTGTTGGACAACCTAGTGCATGGTCACTCCCACAGGAAAGAAGTTCTTCCTCGCATCCACGTGGAAATTCCTGTGCATCTGTTTCTGCCTATTGCTTCTTATCCTACTGCTTGGCACCATTAAAAAGAGCCTGGCTCCATCCTCTTGACACTCTCCCTTCAGATACTGATAGACATTGATGAGGTTCCCTCTCAGCTGTCTCTTCTCCAGGTGAGCAGGCCCAAGTCACTCAGCCTGTGCTTGTAAGAGAGATTCTGCAGACCCTTAATAACCTTCGTAACCCTCCACTAAACCTGGTCCAGGAGCTCCATGTCTCTCTTGTCCTGAGGATCTCAGAACTGGACACAGTGTTCCTCATGTGGCTTCACCAGGGCTGAGTAGAGGGGCAGGATCACCTCCCTGGACCTGCTGGCAGTGCTCTTCCTAGTACACCCCAGGATACCATTGGCCTTCTTGGCCACAAGGGCACTGCTGGCTCAGGGACAACTTGTTGTCCATCAGGACCCCCAGGTCCTTCTCCACAGGGTTGCTTTCCAGCAGGTCAGTCCTCAGCCTGCGCTGGTGCATGGGGTTGTTCTTTCCCAGGTGCAGAACCCTACACTTGCCTTTTTTAAATTTCAGTTCGTTCGTCTCTGCCCAACTCTTCAGCCTGTTGAGGTCTTTCTGAATGGCAGCCCAGGAAGCCAAGAGGGCCAATGGCATCCTGGCCTGTATCAGCAATAGTGTGGCCAGCAGGACCAGGTCAGTGATTGTCCCCCTGTACTCAGCAGTGGTGAGGCCACACCTTGAACCCTGCATCCAGTTTTGGGTCCCTCACTGCAAGAAAGACATTGAGGTGCTGGAGTGTGTCCAGAGAAGGGCAATGGAGC
The DNA here is from genome assembly GCA_013399945.1 of Ploceus nigricollis. NCBI lineage: Eukaryota > Metazoa > Chordata > Aves > Passeriformes > Ploceidae > Ploceus > Ploceus nigricollis. The sequence goes on along the minus strand of VXBC01010271.1, from coordinate 1,659,898 downwards.
TGGTGAAGGGTCTGGAGCATAAGTCTTAGGAGAAATAGCTGAGGGAGCTGGTGTTGTTTAGCCTGGAGAAAAGGAGGCTCAGGGGAAACCTTACTGCTCCCTACATTTACCTGAAAAGAGGTTGTAGAGAGATGGGGGTCAGTCTCTCCTTCCAAGTTATGAGGTTAGAGAAAATGGCCTCTAGTTGCACCAGGGAAAGTTTAGGTTGGATATTAGGAAAAATTTCTTCCCTGAAAGTGTGGTCAAGCATTGGAATGCCTCCCCCCACCCCCCTTCCCCGCCAGGGAAGTGATGGAATCACCATCCTTGGAAGTGTTCAAAAAACACGTAGATGTGATGCTTAGGGATGTGGTTCAATGGTGGACTTGGCAGTGTTGGTTAATGGTTGGACCTTCCTGATTCTAAGTTGTGGCTGTCATCTGAAACAAGGTTAATTATTTGGATAAGAGCCTAATGAAGACTAACATGTTTGTGGCAAAACAACTTATGCTTTGTACCTCTGCCAGTCCCGCTGCCAGTGCCCTTGAGATCCCTTCCCTGACTACTGCTTGGCCCTACTTCCACTGCTGGCTCTTTCTTCCATACTTTGCATTCTTCTGTATATAGAGTACTGCAAAATTGCTGCTGTTCAGCTAGTCCTCTTCTTAACTCCAGTCCACAGCCTTTTGGACTGTGAACATACAATCATGTAGGGCTTTTTGACATCAGGATGTTTCCATTCCCTTCGGATCCTATAAGCTTCCCTAAGAGTCACCTCTTTTAGACTTCTTCTGCTGAGCCACAGAGTTCTTTTTTGACCAGTCTTTCACAAAGCTGCTCTCTAAAACATGAATAATTTAATTGGTTTTCTTGTGTTTTTTGGATCTTTGTTCTGTCCTTCCTATAATACAGTGACCAGATTTGTACACATTATTCCAAAAGAGACCATCCAGCTGCCTTACTTCTGAATGCCAAAGTAATAACGTCTGTGGTTTATACTCTGTAGCCTTCCATACACAACCCAAAAACCTTGTTTGCCTTTGTTACTGCTGCCAGATGTTCTGTGGATGATTTTCAAGTGTATTGTGGGGAATGTCACCATGCCAGTGAATTTCAGCAAATTTAAGCAACTTTGAAATGATTCCTTTTTCCACATGGTTGTATTCAAGTCAAACCAAACTGTGTTCTCACTTGAAACTGCCCTGTTTTGGTTACCCCTTTTTCACACTGAAGCACTCACTACCTGTTACCAGTTTCTCTGCAGGAGCCTGTACAATAGGATTTCCCCTTCATCAGGCTTCTTTCAGATGGTACTGGAAACTCCATCTAAAGAGCCCAGCTCTGAAAGTCTAGGGAACAGTTATATGGTCTTTAATACTCAGACTACTTGACTTGGAAGTAAAGGGAATATGAGGCTTTTTTCCTACAGAGGAAGCAAGGGGAGGGAACAGCCTATAAAAGAATTACAATGTTCTCACCTCTCTTTTCCTGCAGATTTGCTGACAGCACAGGAATACCACTGCCTGCTGCAGTTGCTCTGCCCTGACTTCCCAATGGAACTCACTCAGAAAGCAGCAAGGTGAGTCCTCATTCTCTCTTTAGAGGCAAGATTAGTCCTACATGCATGGACTTAGGAACTAGACCTGTGGGTAAAGGTAGGAACAGGGACCTTTAGCTTTTGAGGTTTTGGGGAAAAGAGACACCGTGTTTTGTGATTAAGAACAGGGTGTTTCTCTAGCAATGTGAAAGAGTATATATTTAAGATATACAAAGGCTGAAATATCAATGCAGAGTGCTGCTGTTGGCTCTATGTTCAGATAAGTTGCAGATAAAAGAATGTTAGCCAACATGTTTTTAACTGACATGTTTTAAAAACTCGATTTCAAACACTGTTTACCATTCTAAAATGTGTTCCCCCTTGCCCCAGCTTCTATGGTTGATCACATTTAAACACACTAACCTCTGAAAGATTGCCAGTGTTTTAAAGTATGTTTGGTAAGAACATGGCAGCTAATCTGTTTGAAATTTTATTTTAATCTAGACAAGGCAAAAAGCAGATAGTTGGCTCAGGGCATTGATAATGTGATATGGAGTATTTTACTGATGGTGCTTGCTGATTCCAGTCCAGCCCAGGCAGCTGATTATTAACTTTCTGATATGGAAGATGTAATAAGGCTGTTCAGTTGCTCGTCCCCCAGTGCCAGACTAAGAAAGAAGGCTAGCCCTGTGGCAGAGATATATCTGCCGCTTCCTTTCATGGAGGTACACAAGCACCAGGCCCGTGTGCTGGTGTGTATTTCACAGGGCTCCAGCTGAACTGAGCAGGAATTTGTGATGGTGCATGCAATGAAGGAGACTTTAGCATATCTACACATGTTGTGATGTTTGTGTCAAGGAATTTAGTCCACAAGGCTGCTGTAAACTAGAGGCCCCATTCGGGGCCTGCTGCACTGTTGTGCATGTGTTGTAGAGACAGACAAGCTGGCTTTGGGAGCAGGTGCTGGAGAGATATGAGATCTCTGTCAGAGGCACACAGGCTCAGGTGGGGGTGACCTCACTCCTACATTTGGATGGCTAGAGATTTACTTGCAATTTGCTAGCTCTGTAACAAGCTAATCTAATTGAAGAATTTTAATAAAACTTGTCATATTTCTAAACCATTTTTCCCTTTGCTTACAGCTGTTGCTCACTCTCTTGTCCTTTTTCTGGTCTACACTTCCCACTGTCCTCCTTAGTCTCTGCTTGTTAGAAGGGTGAGCTCTGCAGACTTTCTTACAGCACCAGTTGACCTAGTCTTTGCAAAACATGAGTGTCACATGCAAACCTAGAGACATTGTCCCTTCTTCAGTCTGCACGTCCCCAGCGGTTTTGTTGCTAATTTTCTTAGGAAAAGAATCAAATAAAGTAGCAGTGGGAGTAGCCACAACATTCAGTGATACAGCCAGGACCTGTATTGGTACTGCTGGGAAGAGGGCAGTCATAGCTGTAGCCTTAGTGCTGCATGACTGAGATGATCTCACAGCATGGTGCAGTCCAGTCATGCAGGAGTTGTTGCTATGCTTTGATAACAAACAATAGGACTAAGATCAGGATATGTCAGAACATTAGAATGGAGGCTACAACAATATAGGTTTTATTCATGTGACATCAGAGAGCTCTATTTTCCTGTTCCTGGTGCAGAAGTCATACCCAAAAAATGAACTAGGATATCTGTGTCTGTGAGATTTCTTGGATTTTTTTTTTTTGCAAATGGTTATAGCCATTAGCAGATTAAAGACTTTAATCTACAGAAATACCTTTGATCTTCAGAGACACCTTTTGGTTTTCTGAATCTTGAAATTACAGGACAGAAAATGAAGGAATTTTGTCTGGTTTGATGCCATGATTTTAAGATCTGTACCTGAGCACTGATTTTTCTATTGTAAGAGAAACACAAGGAACTCACTGCCCACATTTGAGTAGTGACAGCCCTGTAGTTCACAGCTCCTGTGCTGTTTTATTTGGTGTGTGAGCTCATGTTGCACTGATCAGTACTAATGGAACTGGAGCTTGCAATTCAGTACTCGTGTTGTTAAAAGATTGCCTAAGAGTGCAGACTGTTTTGTATGCTTTGCTTATTTTTGCCTCCATGTCTCAGTAAATAAACCAAATCTCTGAAAAGTCATTTGAGCCAGCCTGGCTTTAAGACAGATTGTGTCTTTAATGGTAGCAGAAAATGGTAAAAGTCCTTGCAACTTGCCTGGTCTAGAGTTTGTCCTGGGAACATCCTGTCTAGTCTGGATTTCTGAGATTTTAACCACAATCAGGAGACCATAAAGTTTCCCCATTGGCACAATAGTAAGGCTTTCCTGCCAACCAAACCCACTTGAACCCTGAAAAACCACTATACCGTCTACCAGAATGCCTCAAGTGTAGGCATTTTTCTTCAGTCCTTTCCAAAGTTCCTCCTTGATTTTCATTATTCACTGAGTGCCAACTACTAACTTTTTAAATACATCTGTGGTCTCAGGATTTAAAGTCTCATTTGGACAAGAAAAAAAATCCCTTTAAATATGAGATACCTGATGAACTCTTTTGAGTTGCAGTTCATACTTTCAGATTTTGTCCTGAATTTTGGTCCTGCTGTCTAGGTTGCAGTCCATAGCTAGGTTTTTCTTGCCAGATATTTCAAGGAAGAGGTGCAGATATGTTGCATATGATGTTCTCTCAGCTTCCTTGAGTGCTTAGTCAGCTGGCTATGTGGGGGAATTGCCAGCTGCAGTCAATCTCCTCATAAATGATTGTATTGGATTTAAAGACTTCTCAACATTTCCGGCGTGCAAACCCCTGGGCCAAGTGGAGTCAGTAACCCAGCACCAGAGTGCACCTGCTTCTATTTAGATGCTCCTCCGTCACATATGTGCTGTACAGGCTTCCTCAGAGGCTCCTTGCTGTCTTTAACAGCAAAAACTGTCCAGCAACTTCTCATACTTCCGCGTACTTTCTCATGCTCTCCTCTAAGTAAGAGGCTGGAACTTGGTGCTGCAGAGCACTGCCATTGACCAGAGTTTTAGATTTAACAAGTTAAATGAATTTCTTGTTAGGAAGCTGATGTAATATTGTCTCTCTGCATAACAAATATGTAAAGCCATTCTCCACTGTTGTTTTCTTGCATCTTTGAGAAGAAAGCTTCGGTGCTTTGAGGGTATCAGGGAGACAGACCATCATTTCAAAGGAGGGAGTGCAGCTCATCAGTGATGTGGCCAATTGCATTTCCAGTGCTTAAAGAGTGGTTGGAAATGCCAGTGGCTGAGCAGTTTTGCCTGAGAGATGAAGATGCTCTGCCTGCCAGCTTCAAAGCCATTTCCTTGATGTGGCCACTGACAATCTCAGTAACATGCTTATTAGTGAGAATTAAGAACTGAAGCTACTGCTTCTTTAGACAGGAGGAGCAGAGGCTTCTGGAATGTAATAAATAAATCAGAAGCACTTTGACATCTTCAAAGGGTTTTGTTTTAAATACTGGCTTTTCTCCTGGGGACCCTCTTAGCCCCAGTCTTTCTTCTTTGAGATAATTAATTCAAGCTGCTCTACATGTTTGATTTTGCCACAGTGAACAGAACTGGTCTGAGTAGCAGGGAAGTCTTGCAAGATCCTACGTTCTTCTAGGTCAGCCTCCCACACAACTCCCTGGAGTCTTTTACATGAGACAGAACAGTGTTTCTCCAGCAGTGTGTTTAGACAATTGATGGTGCAGTAGTTGGTGTGCAGATTGCATCTGGCCCTGTGCTCAAAAGGGTCCTGTTGGATGATCCATACTTTGGCTGTAATGAACTGACAATCCCCATATGGCACAGTATGCCAGATGCTGACTGTACAGGTTCAGTAGACCTAGATGCAGTTGAAAAGAAATACCAATTGCCTTTCTTTAGCATTGCCTTAATACTCCGGTTTTTTTCCCATCAAATTGGAGTATTTTCTTCTGTTTTACAGTCTAAGCTGTCATTGATTAGATGAGTTTGATTTTCCCCACTTCAGAGACTGACCTTTTTATCCTTAGGTAGTGGTGGCAGTGACCAGAGTATTGTTTTTGTTTTCATTTTTGCCCTGAAATCGACAGGTTTTTTCCCTGAAAGGTAGAGCTTGACTTGGCTATCACTAATATTTCATGTTTATGGCCTGTGGCTGGTATTTTCCATATCCAAGAAATATGCTTCAAAATAGGGATGCATGTAGCTCCCTACATGCACCTACAACTTAGCAGGGACAAAGAAGACTGTCCTTGACCCAGGAAGTCTTCAGTTGCCATGAAATTTGACTTGATAGTCAAATAATAGACCTAATTTGAAAAGAGACTGATTCTTTTATCAGGAAGGGAGGATAGGATGTTCACAAAGTGCAGTTACGAAACTGAATGTTGGTGCAGTGTTATTTCCTCTGTAGTCAAGTAGAGTTTGTTTGAGTATAGATGGTGAATTGCAACTGTTGTGACCTTTATGAATCTGAAATATGTCCCAGTTTGATGAAGTCTGATATATAGAGGAATAGCATGAGTCTCATTCTGCTTACACCAGTTTACTACTTGTGTAACTGTCCTGTCTGTAGTCACATTTAGTCAGAAGCTGGAATTTGATGATCCTTGTTGATCCCTTCCAACTCAGGATATTCTACAATTCTGTATAACCATGTGAACCAGCCTTGCAGTTTTTGTACCAGTGTTTGTTCCATCGTGTCCACCAGGCTTTGAATGTTGCACTGCTCTGTTCACACTGTAGCTGAAGTCTGTGATTGACACTGAGGATCTTCTCCTTGTTTCAGATTCTTAAGCTGCCTTCAATTGATATTGGGGCATCCACATCCATGCAGCAATGGGTGTTCCCATTTCCCTCTCCTAACTTCTTATACTGGGCCACTAGCAATCCTCAGTTGTGCATAGTTCCTTGGCTGCACTTTCTCAAGGTCTGGGGTTCCTGGTTACAGACTTTAGTTTTTTTGTAGATGCTAAACTGTTTCTCTCATCTTATCATAGGATTGTGCTGATGGATGATGCAATGGATTGCCTGATGTCTTTTTCTGATTTCCTCTTTGCTTTCCAGATCCAGTTCTACTACTCAGGTAAATTCCGGGAAGTTGTTGACTTCTCCCATTTGTAGCATTACAACTTTACAGCTTCCCAATCTTTGCACTTTTTGAAACTTGAAAGTATATGTTTTTTTCACAGAAAATATATAGCTAATGGACTGCACTGATGAAAAGCATCACAGATGTCAAAAGATTAGAAGACTTAATGAGGAGATTCCAAATTGTTGTGAATAACGACACACCCGCAACTGCTATGTCTGATGAATTTATTTGTCTTGGCCTTGAGACATGAATTTCCAGCTTTATCTAGGCTATGTTAACAGCTAACAATTAGCTTTTACTAGGAATACTTTTTCCCTTTCTTTAAGGATATTATTCAATCCTGCTGGATACAGCATAGGAAAAGCCCACCAGCTGGTGCCTTTAAAGGAAAAGCAGCTGGACAAATTGATATAATTCTTCCCCTTAATATTTGCTCAACTGTGAGCTGGTTTCAGCTCAGAGAGTTTCTGAACTGGGTATAATACCCATGGGTTTAGGAACCCTCAGTGGACTTCACTCCCAAGAACTTCTCTAGCCTCCCCTTGAAATCACATAAAATTGTAACCTCCACACCTTTTGGCTAAGAATTGCACAGGTTTGGCACCAGTCCTGTGAAGAACCACCTCTTTTGTTTGATTTGAGACTCCCTAGTTGGAAAGCAAAAGGAACAGATAATCCATATGAACAGTCTTCATATTGTTGGTCATTTATTGTATTCTATCCCACTTCCTCAGTCTGCATTTTAACTAGATAGGATACTTCTAAAATTCTTGGCAGGAAAAATACAAATCAAGTAATATTGGTTTGTGTGTGGGTATTTTCTCATGCTCACCCACACATATACACCTGTAAAATCCCCAGGTATTTTTAAACTTCAGAAGACAAGGTGGAGAAACTTGGATGAGCATTCAGGTGCTGGTCCTCTATGGGAAAACTGCTTTAAAATACATTGTCCTGTCGCCCGAGCACCTCTAAATTGTGATTGAGGAACGAGAATCTCATTCAGGACAAAAAGAGGGCGAATAGATATTAGATATGCTCCCAAGCACTGCCTAGCATGCCGCTTTCTCATCTGGCACACAGCACTTTGTAACATAAAGCTCATGGATTTCTGTCCACTCACACTGAAATGGCTCCCTCTGATGGACGTAGCTCACAATTGGCCTCGACCAGGCAAAACGGGCCAGGTTTGGATACACAGAAACACTAGCTAGAAGCTGTTGTGAGCATAGTCTGTCGTCAGAGAGTAAAGTTGGGTGGCCTTCTGATCTGATTCAACCTGTGAGTTCCCATCTTTCTATCAGTTAGGAGTCTGCTGTTATCCCTTATACAAAAATCTATTTTTCTCAATACTTCTCTGTATATACTTCCCTTGTAATTCTGCTGTACATACCACAACTTTATCCATGACATCTTATTGTAAAAAAAACAGTTCAAAATGGTGATTTTGAGTTGGGCAGAACAAGGCTTGTAATGCCTTTAGTCAGGGACAGAAGATGTGTTTGGAAAGTTTTCTCTGATATAACAAATATTTCCATGGAGCAGAAACTCAGCACAGCCTCAGGGCCTGCTGACATCCTGACTTTCCTCTCCACCCACCTCATGCACAGCATTGCACTTCCATTCACTTGGAACTTAAACGCCACTGGAGTCCTGGCAAGCTCATTCTTGTGTACACACTGTCAGAGATCCCATCCCTGTCCTGTTCACCCAGGCACAGTGCACACACACAGCCTGTCATACACTCTCCCACCAACCCACACACATGCAAACCACTCCAAATGGAATCTAGATTTGTAAACTGCTGACCACATCCATAAACAAACTTGTTTAAAATTAGACTCCTGCAGTAAACAGTGGGTAGTATGAGGAGCCTGGGGAGAGGCTTTCTGCCAACTCTAGCCCTGACCTGCCCTGGCCCTTCTTCTATGTTATATTTATTTTGGAGCAGCATGGAGGCAAGCTGATATACAGCCTGGAGCCCTAACTAACATGCTTCCTTTCCTCCTGTTGCAGTTCAATGTTATTTGCTCCCAACTTGGATGAGTTCTTAATCAGTGGCAAGAGGTGGAGAAGGAAAACAATTTAGACTTCACAAACTAGTTTTGTGTTTTACCTTAGCTTTCATGCTTCACTGTTTTATCAGTGTGCTAGCTAACCTTTGTTCCCTTGAGATGAATCTTCTCAACAGAGTGAGTGACATCTCATCATCATCCTAATAAGAAGAAGATAGCAACTTCTATGGAAATGGCTGTATGGGCATGTATAATATCTGTTCTGAACATGCAGGATGCTGTAGAGTTGGGTTCATTTCCAGTTAGTGCTATGTACAACACAGAACAACAGTTTAAGCCACAGTCTGGTAGGTCAGGAGGATGCTTTGCTGGTTACAGCCCTGAGTTTTAAATAGCTTTCTGTTCTTTTAGAGTTCCTGGAAAGTGTGGCTGCCATTTATCAAGATCTGCTGGCTGGTAAGAATCCAAATACTGTGATTGTGCCAACATCATCCTCTGGGCAACACAGGCAGCGTCAGCCCCCAAATGACTGCAACCCACTCGAAGGAGTAGAGGCATCTCTCTTCTACCAGTGCCTGGAGTCCTTGTGTGACAGATCAAAATACAGGTATGAATGGAGTCTAAAATAAGAATTTGAAGTCTCTGTCTCTGGAGACCCTTTGTAAGGTTGGAGCTGTGAAGAAAGAGAGGATTTTGAACAAGCTGATATTCCCGCATGGCTCTCACTGAAGAAGTACAAAGGGAAACATCATAGCTGAACAGCTTTAACCAAATGAGAGAAACAATTTCATGGACCAAAGAAACACGGGGTTTGAACTGATTCTTCAGGTAATAGATGGATTTGAGTCTCTGCTCTCCATCTCACTTCTGCATTGACACTTTCAGCAAGGAGAGATCCATCATGAGTTTGCTAGAGGGGATAAACAAGTGCAGTTGCGTTCTTGGGAGTTGAAAGAGCCCACTGGATGGATGGAGTATGAAGCCTTAGTACCTAGGCAAGTTCACACTGTCAGTCTGTACCTGAGCCTGGGTTGGAGCTGGTTTCCATCTACAGATCCCAGGCACAAGACTAGCTTTAGTTCAGCAGAGGATGGAGCAACACCAGACTTTACTGTATAGCTTTGACAGACACTTTGATCATATTCTCACTACCTGCAAGAAACTATGCCCTCCTAGAAGGTCATGGTCTAGAAAGACAAAATAACTCAGGACAATAACTCATAACAAGTTCTACCTGATTTCTACTTTAGGTTTCCAAATCCAGATTTGTGATCCACAAAATTACTGCTGAACTGCTGTCCAGTGCTGTAGATATCTAAGCGTGGAGTTGATGGGTTGTTTTGTTCTTTTAAACAATGAAAGCTCTACATTCCCTGTATGTCCTGAGAACTTCAGATGGGAAGAGTACTGTGGGCCCATCTGGTAGGTCAGGCTTTGCACAGCACATAAGGGGAACCATTCCCAGCCTTTCATGCAGTAGCTCAATACTCAGACTTTGGTAACTACTGCTGCCTGAGGGATAGCCCACCCCCACATCTCCCAGGGGTACCATAACACCATTGACTGTTCAACACTTCCTCTTTATGAGGCAGTTTGATTTTGCATGAAATCCTTCAAGGAGTATTGGTCAAGAGCAAAAATCACCATGAAGATATTGCTTAGAACTCAGGACCAGGGGTTAAGGTGAGTGTAGAAGAAGGGGATATGCTAATTTTGTCCTCACTTAAATAGTGTTCTCTGACACATTTAGGCTATCATTGGAGAGGTTTTCTTACCCCTTGGATGACTATCACTGATAATAATGTGATAACAGCATCAGTGAAAGTGTTCAAAAATGTGTAGATGTGGCAGTTAGGGACTGGACTCAGTGGTCTTAGGCTTTTCCAAACTTAACACTTCTATGAAAGTTAATTGACTTCTGAAAACAATTATTTCCCAGAGGATTTTAGAAAAATCACTCTAAGAGTTGGGATGTGTATGTCTCTGAGTGACTCTAGGCTTTTCTCACTGTCCTTGGAATGAGGACAGGTAAGACTGCTCCTAGGGATGTCCCCCAGGCAAAGATCTTGCTTAGTAAATGGGGAGCAGATCCAGATCCTCAATAAGCAAGCTGGTGGCTTTTCATTTTAAACTGAGTCAGGGCAACCTTACAGTGTTAGACCAGGTGAAAGGGTTTATTTCTCGATTTTGAGCTGGGTGTTAGAAAAGAAAAGATTATAATTTAGAAGAGAAGATGATCTCTGTCTCTTTTCCTAGCTGCCCACCTTCTGCTCTTGTGAAGGAAATGCTGAGTAGTGTGCAGAGAATGACTTTCTATGGATTCCTTATGGCTCTTGCAAAGGATCAGGGCATCAATCGAGCCCTAGGTAAGACTTCTTTAAATGATACAGCTCTAGATTTTCAGTCATTCTATATTTCTGTGGAATTTCGTTTGTAATTTTAACCCACATTTTACACTGTCGGGAAGAGAGTGAGGGGAAGGTTTTCATCTTTCTGTTGATGGATTAACTTTAAAAACATAACACTGTGCCTTACTGTCTGCCTGAAGCTGTGGAGCTTCCTCAAGGCTTACTGAGTTGAGGTGCCATTGTATGTTTTAGCCCTTTGTGCTCGTGCAGATTTTAAATGGCTGGTCTCATCTATAAGGAAAGAAGGCACACCTAATGGAAAACCTCTGCTGTCTACTTGGCTGAAAGGTTAAAAGCCCAGTCTTTCCCAGCTCTTCCCCATCTTCCCTCAAGGCAGTGTGATCTTGCTAGTAGCTATCTGTGGCCTGCTGAAAATCCGATCATAAAACACAAACTGCTACAAAAATCTGTACCACGCTGCTGTGGGAACCACAGGGATTAGCAACCAGCGTCTCACTGCTTATGTCTATGTTCTGCTGGTTTGGAGCAAGGAAGCAGTGTTACATTGGCTAAGGACAGTATGTAATCCATCCATAATTCGCTTATGCCCCCATATGCCTTGCTTGTGTTCTTCCTCCTCCTACAAAGAGGAATAGAAATGGCTTTTCTGTTTGACAAGACTGTATCCAGGACATACATTTAAATGGCAGGAGCAGGGAGGGAGGGCTGTGTGTGGGGGTGTTCCCAAACACTCATCTTGGATCATCTCCTTTAAGCAAATCACCTGGCCATTAAGGGTAGATGACTCTCTCTGTCTTTGGGTAAGTATCCTCTTCCTCTTCTTCTGGGCCTGAGTATCTGCCAGTCCCTAATTGCAAAGACAAAACTCAATGAAAAGGTGTACCTTGCCTGAGAGCTGCTTCTTTTGCACAGGTGTGTGTCATAGTACAGTAAAAGTGTGTCTTCCCTGGCTGAACCCCTTCTTACAGCAAATCATTTAAGCTGCTAATGTTCCTCTGGGGCAGGGCAGATTATGTATCAAAGGTGCATGAATACAGCCCTGCAATCCCCTCTGAAAACAGGCTTAGAAAGCAGTGTATTCACTGGGAGGAAGGTGATGCCTGGATAGCAGCAAGCAAAATCTTTTTTTCCTTTGCCCTATGAAATCCACTTCTAGTCAAGCATAAAGAAAATAGATGAAAAGAAAAAAAAACTCCTGCCCACAGCCTCCATTGTGCCATCTACAAAGTGAGTGGGTTTTCGTTTCCATTAATGTAGGCCTGTCCTCTGGCCCTCTGCCAGCCTCCTGCTGAGGCCTCTCTCAGAGGAGGGGCAGCAACCACAAGTCTGACAGGTGCTAGTGTTTTTGGCAAGGAAAGAAGGATTCTTTCCCTGGTGTCTTTTAATCTCTCCTGAAAGGTGATTTCAATAGTCTTTGGTCTGTAGGGGATCACAAGCTCCCCAAAACCCTTCAGCGAGAGCAGTTTCAGGCAGAGGAGGTTTTGGTCTCACAAAGCCAGCAGCTCCTCTTGAGGAACAGGGATAGAGATTAAAGCAGCTTGTTCAGGCTGGGACAGTGCCATTGAGTTTGCCAGGCAGACTGGAATCTGCAGTGTATCTCCAATGTCAATGTTGATTTGTGAATTCTTCAAGTGCCATTTATAAACTCTCCCAAGTAAATCTTGTGCCCTAGAGACTTTACTGCGCACTCTGCAACTAGAGAAATAAGTTAAGCTTTAGTTGTTTATTCTTTTAATTGAACCCACAAAAAGAAACAGACTGGGACATTTCCGTGGATCTCCTGACACTGTTTTGCAGTGCCAGACTTTCCTGCTCATTTACAGGAGGAGTAGACCAGAACCCAAATAAATGGGGGAATCAGTTCTGGTCTAAACTTACTCTAGTTTTCAGGCACTCATTGCTACATTTTTGATGACTGCTGCCAGCCTGCCTCTGTGGGACAAGTGGCTCTCCAGCCTCTCCTGCAAGAGCAAGGTAACAGAGCCAGCAAACATATTTGCATCCCCACAAGGAATACAAAGCTCCTTCCCAAAGTTAGTGAGTGTAGCACCCAAGTCTCCTGAAAAACCTCAGAAAGAGCATTCCTCACTGTACGGTTGGTATAGATTATCAAATAGGTTTTTTGCCCTGGGGTGCAGTGGTACTCTCCAGGCTCTGGTAAGCAATCTCTGTGCTGTTCTCTGTCATTTCTCTGCTGGCTGATCACACTCTCCCATGACCCCTGTACAAGTTGGAGTTCGTTAAAGAATTAGGAAGGAGGGCTTTCCTAAGAGCCCCACCTTCCTTTCTGGCTCTGCTAAGGTCCCAGTGTTTTCAGAGAAGAGCAAGGATTATCAATCAAGCTGTTCCAGTCCTGAACTATATCATGTCCTTCATCTAGAGCAGGGTTTCTAAAGTGAAAAGGAGCATGTTGTTCTTACACTGAGAGGGTACCCAAGTACTGGCCCAGCCTTTCATGCTCACACCCAAACAGTAAGCAATGCTAGAGCACAGTTCATCCACACTTAACTCCTGTAGGCAATGTGCAAGAGTCAGGCCTGACTTAGTCCTGAGTTGCAAGGAAAGCAAAAGCCTTAAATCCGTGGAGTGTTTTGATCCCCAAGATCAGTATGCCACAAGAAAGGCAGGTGGCACAAAAACATGAATAACCCTGGGTGGTATAGTGCGTGTTTTGGGCTGTGCCACTGACAACACCACATCTATTACATCTGGTACTGGTGACTATACTGGGCAATGAACAGAGGCCCAAAGTTGACAGACTGCCATCTCCCTGACAGTCAGTACTCTAATTTTGTACAGTGAATTAAAACTGGCAATCCTCAGGGCTGTAGGAAGTGGGGCTACTGAAGCTGCCTCCAATTTAGTCTAAGCTCAGCTATAGCATGTATGAAAGACACAGCAAATGGATCATCATTCTTTATCAGTCTATGATCCTCAACATTGTGTCCATTTCTCTAAGAGGTATAAGGAAAAGTGTTCTCTGTCTTGCAGGCCAGATTTTGGATGCTGCTATGCCTTGAACACTTTTCTTGAAGAATGAATAGCCTAACTCTGCTGATACTTTCATTGGTTGTTTTTTTTTTTTTCCCCAGGGGCTCTGCCAGATAAAGGAGACTTGTTTCTGGACCCTGCCATGGATCAGGAAATTGAGAAATTGTAAGTGGAATTGCCTAAACTAGGAGGTAAAGCAACAGATTAAAGGTAGCATGCTAAAGAAGAGTGGAATAAAGTACTGTCCTATTCCTCTGCTCTACTACAAAACAATAGAGGAGTTAAAAGAGCAACCTTAACAGGAAGAGCTTCTTTCTTTGTGGTGCCTCAGTGAAGTTAACAAAATCCTTACAAAAGTCTTCAGAAGCAGAGGGGAAGAGTGTGACTAAAAGAGGGATCTAGAGGAAGCAGTAGTCTCTAATGAACAGGGAAATTTTGTTTGGATGGTGAAAAGTAGGAGTGTTGGAAGGAACGAGATCAGCCCAGAAGATATGTTTAAATAGGAGAAGATTCACATAGTGAGTCTGGGAGGTACCGGTGCAATGTGTTCCCCCTCTTTCCATCCCTGTGCTAGTTTTAAGTCTTTCTCCCAGCTTTACTCCAAGAGTGCTGCAGTAGAAGTTTTTGCAACACGCTGCCTAGCATATTTCTTTTCTCTTTCAGGGTAGCTCAGGTTTCAGGGCTTTCTGTCTCTGGTCCTGCCAGCTCCAGTGCAGATACAGCAAATATGCCCATTCGTAACTCACCCAGGATTAACTCACCTTGGAAACCTCTACACCATCGTCGAAAAATGGATGCTGAGAGTGAAGGCTCCAATGAAGAGACAGACTCCTCTGAAAACTGAAGGTTGTGAGGGTGGGGACCACTCCCATCTTGGGCTTCTCCAGAACCCATTGGAGGAACAGCACCTCCTCCCAGAGCATCTGCTCTAACAGTGGGTTGTGTCTACATCAGCAGTGTGTGTGTGGCTGTGCTAATCCCCAGTGCTGGGTTCACCCATCTTTTCCCAGGAACAACTTGCCTTTTTCTTAGCTCTAAATCCGTGCAGGAATAGCACCTCTGCAGAAGCCATTTACAGCTACAGAGTTATGCTTCCCTCTGCTGGCAGGCAAGACAAGCCAGCAGCCGCCAGCTCTGCCACCACTTGGAGCCAGCCGGGTACGCTCCCACTGGGGTGCTCCCTCCCAGTTCCGCAGTTCAGCAGGTGCTGAAGCAGCAGGAGCACTAGTACAGGCCACTTGCCAGTGATTTGTTGTGTAGCTCTGCTCAGATTTGGCCCAGATAACAGACTGGTTAAATCGCCAGCAGCAGCTCTGCACTTGTGTTCCATTATTATTCCCAGTAAAGCTGCATCTGCATATGATCAAAGGTAAGGAAATTCCTGAAGTTCCTAAAAAAGGGAAGCTTAGATATTGTCATGCAACCTGTCTCTGCTTTGTGCTTTCTCCTCCATGTGTCCAAGACTTGCAAAAGCAAATACAGCAAATAAGCTAGATTGCAGTAAGTACTGCATGGTGCTGTCTGGCTCTGCAGCTGTACTAAGTGCCCTTCTGTGAGGTCTCCCCATCCCTCCAACAGCATATTATGGTCATTTGGAAAAGTGAATTTCAGAGGATTTGGAAAAGAGGGATAGGGTTGTTAAATTCCTTGGCCACAGGTGGTATGGCTTGCAAGCATACAGAGCACCTACTGGGGCTAGGTGGGCAGAAGCATTAAGGGAAAAGGAAGCAGTCATCAAATGAGATCAAGTTGGGTTTTTTTGTAAATATTGGTATTGTTGGAGCAGCAGTGTAGCCCTTAAAACTATAAAAATAGTAGCATCACATTGCATTAATGGCAACCAACTCAGCAGTTTAAACCTCCACAGACCCGAACGCTTTGTCTAGCCCAGCTCCTGCACCCCAGCTTGCATAGACTAGTTATTCTGGGGGGAACTTCAGTTTCTCATGCTTCTTTGGGAGCCTCCTTGCTCCTCCTGGTCATAAAGTGCTACAGCACAGGCCACCAGGAGCTGGCAACCCAAAGCTTGTAGCAGGGTGCCAGCAGGGTTATTTATTTATTGTAAGTGAAATAATTTATTATCTGTGCATTCTCTCCCAGCTTGGTGAGTGGCTGTGACAGCCTGGCAATAAAGCACGCTGTGTCAGGCCTCTGTTGCGTCTGAGTTCTCGGGTCTTCTGGGCTGCCCCGGCCCCTCCTCAGGGGGAGTGGTATCTGGTGGGCAGAACCAGTGGAGGACCCCAGCCATCTTCCAGGGCCCCAGGAACCCCTCCCCTCGGCCGGGGAAGGTGCCGGCCCCACCCCTGAGTGCCTGAACCGCCACCACGCCCTGCACCCGGAGGGCAGCCACACTATTGCTCTCTGCAGGCCCAGCGTGCTGTGGGTACTGTGACATTGACACAACTGCGTCAGAGCACAGAGACAAAGAAGAGGAAGAGCTGACCCTTACCCTCCTCATGCCCCACCAAAGTGAAACATCAGCACAGAGCAGCCGAGTAGCTGCCGCAGGCCCCCAGCTGGACAGGAGAGGTGAAACCCATGCAAGCCTCTTCCCAGTCACAGACAGAAGGCCCCAGAACAAACAGCCCCAGCCTCTCTTTTGCTAACAGTGTGTAACTAGCCCTTTCCCACCCTTCTTCTTATTACCTAGTCCTCAACACCATAGTCCAAGGAAGAGAAAAGCACTCTTTTTAAAACCAGAGACTAAGCTGAACAGGACTAAAACCTCATGGTTAAGTCAGAGGCTCAGTACTTTGATCTGATCCAAAGCTGGGCAACAAAATAAACCAGGGATCCAGTGAATTTCTTTACTTCTTTACCTGGGCCTTTTTTGCTGATGATGTAGTTAGAAGCTAAAAAAATAATCTTTGATTTGATTTTTTTTTTCCTTCCGCATTCATATATGTTGGTTTAGAAGACAGTAAAAAGGACTAGATCACGGTAAAAGGCAAACCCTGCAAATACAGAGGACTCCACAGCACCATGGATTGGGAGCAGTGATCAGAACAAAAAACAGTCATGTCACATGATGTTCAGAAAAATAGCATTCCCCTTTTCTCTGTCACTTGGTGAGCTAAGGTACGGGCCAAAGGAGAACAGGAGCACTGATGAGGGCAGCCCAGGAGTTCCTGTCATATCTTTTACAGCAGTGAGGTTAACCCTGTAAGAAGGCCTGTCTCCACTGGCTAGTAGATAGCAGTGGGTATGAGGGCACATTGAATTTTAATAGAGTGGAATCCAGAGATATTCAGAAAGCATCCTGGGCACAGCCATGTCCTGACTCCCTCCGCTTACCTTCTCCCCTCCCCACCCAACCCAGACAAATAAGACAATCCTGTGGAGTTTACTCCAGGCAAAGGTGGCATCAGTGCCTCTTGCTGGCTTCCCCTTGCAGTCCCTGGGTCATCAATATGAACCATAACGATCCTAAGGAGGAAACAGACAGAGACACCTTGCTACAACACCATTGTGCAAAATCCAGAGACTGATAACAAGAAACGGGGGGCTTGGTATTTTAATGCAGTGTGAGGTTATATAGACAGGACATTGTACAAAGGCAGAAGTGACCTTGACTTATAAAATTCTGCCTGGAATTTGTGGGAGAAGATGTATCTGACATGACAAGGTGTCCTGTGCAGCAGGAGGGTAAGGCTGGCCAAGTAGAGGTCACTGGCCCCCTGCAATAGCTCAGCTATTGTACTGCAGACAACAGCTACAAAAGACAGGTAGCCTGTACCTAGGACTTTCCACATAATTTCAGAAAATAGTGATAATTCCAATGGAAGCCAGGTTATGGTGAAAGGCTGTTGTCACGTTCAGGGACTTTCTCAAGTTGCCATAATGCAAACTCACCTGAAGGGAATTCATCACCCCATTGGCCAGGACAGCCATCTTGCCGGCAACTGATTTCACTCCTTGCTTGAATTGTGCAATGTCAGCTGCAGGCAGGACATTTCCAATAGACACACCACCTACAAGAACCAGGAGGAGTTAGCCCAGAGTCCCTCAGCTCCACAAAACACCCTGATCGCCTCCAGTCTAGGTCTTCCAAAGCCGCCCCCTTCCTCAACCCACTGAGTGCTAACAAACCTGAGTGCACATTGTCAGCCTCTCCAAACAGGTCTGCAGAGCTGATGGCACTGCTGCCTGAGAGCTGCTGCAGTCGGGATCTGGCTTCATACTGCAGCAGAAAACAAAAAAGTTATATAGGAAAGGAACAAAGTAGGACCTGAGCAAACAGGAGGAGGTAAAGCCAAAGCTTTACCAGTGTAAGCACTGCAGAATGCATCTACCTCAGCATCTGCCTCCCGCCCGAAAAACATATCTGAAGAGATAGCTTTAGCCCCTGCAAACTTCTGCCGAGCTTCATTGGATTCCACCATGGATGGCCTGTTCTCAGTCTCCCGCCTACTGGTGGGTCTGAGGAAACAAGAGGAGACATCTCAGATTAAGCTCACCAACACAGTAAAGAATCAAGACTTCTGTCTCAGACCTCACCTAATCAAAGGAAAGCAAGTCATCCTTAAGTGTTAATTGCATTGGGGCTCTCTTCTCCCCATCTCAGGACAGTCAGTACTCTCTGACCACAAAGGCTGTATAAACTTACAGACGTGACAGGCAAAGAAGTGTCCAAGGCCCTTTCACTTGAGGCCCTTTTTCTTGGGCTTGTCTGTGCCTGTGCAAGTCATTTTCTGCAGCATGAGGCTCCTGCTACAGCAGCATCTATGCCACAGCTCCCACACTTATCCTTTGTCCCCTACACAAGGGCACAAGGTACACTAGCAGTGGCAAGCACTTTACCTCTCTGAAACCGGCCGAATGCTGGAAATGGTCACCTCCGGTTCCTCCTCTTTGTCCATACCCCATGAAGAGTCTGTTTCCCATCGTGAGCCAAATGCATCTTCGAATGAGAAGGGACTGTATTTGTACCTAGGCACCAAAAATAGGTAATTTACGCCAGACATAAAATTCAGGAATAAGCAAAGACTACACTAAAGCTAAGTCTTACTTGGGAGGTCCAGATGTGAAGCTTCCACCATCTTCAAACAAATCCAATTGGGAGCGGGAAGATTTTGCTACCAGTGGCGTCTCTTGCTCAATTACTTGCATCTCAGACATCACTGAGTGTGAAACAGAACTAGCAAAACAAACAGGCAGATTCAGGGCTGACGTGTCTGACAGCATTCAGTCCCTACAACCAGTCTGCCTCAAAACTGAATCTGGCCTTCACAGGCAGGGCAGGTGACACAAGTTATGAGGGAGAGTTGGGGGATGTCAGCCCCCTTCACCACTTATCTATGCTCCTTCAGAATTCTTGAGCTACCTTCTTAAAGGAAGGATTCTGCAGGGGGACACCTGTCAAGCAGCAGGGCTCTAGTGCTAGACACTGACAGGCCACACATATCTGTGGAAAAGCTCAAATGAGAACCAGAATTTTTGAACAGAGTCCCTGTTCCTTCTGGGGCCCAAAGCATTTTCAGTCAGAGAACAGCATATGAGCATTTTAACTCATCTCCTTATCTATTACAAGAGCAAACTGCTGCCTTCAAGAAACTTTTCCAAAGCAGAGTACTTCCAAGACACCTGTCCATACTATGCCATCTACAGCCAAGTACCTTCTGGACACCAATCCCATGCCCAGCCTCTCTGCTTGTTCACGTTTCTTCCCTTCAAGGTTCTGAAGTTTCTTCTCTTCCTTCTTCCGATCAAGCTGCAGTTCCTGATAAGCCAGTCGCATTGAGGTGACTCTAAGGGAGAAAGCCATGGTGGGTGCCAGCTCATTACCCTCCCTTGCTGCCCATGTTGTAGAAGAACAAGTGATTAAATAACCCAAATCACCCTTCAAAACAGCCACTTTCACAACAGCTCTGCTAAAAATCCTTGCACAGAAGCTATTGCTTGTTTTGCCATCTCCTCCACTGGGATTCAAGTCTTCTTTGGCTAAGCATGATTTCCTTACTGTAAGCATCACAATGTCTGTCTTCTCCTCACCCCTGCACCCAGAATGATCGATCCAGTTCAGCCTTTGGCTTTTTCAGTCCTGTCCAAAGGTGAACGGAAACACACACTACACAGAAGTATCTGCTCCCTATGCTCTTCCAGGAATGCTAATTTGAATAAAATACAGCAGTATAACTTGTACCCTGCTTCAAGGGCCATATTGGCATATAGTTACTGCTCTTCCTCTCATGCAGTATGTTCTGTAGTCACATTTGGTGGTCCTAGGGTGAACAGCATTAACCTCACACTACTTCTGCCTTAGGTATGCAAGGTACTCATCCCAAAGAGGGCACTTACATGGACTCCTCGGCTTGTTTCCTGGACTCCACTGCCTGCTGCTCCCTCAGCTGTTCTGCCACCTGGGCTTGCCGCTCAATCTCACTGAAGCTCTGGCTGCTGACTTTCTGGGCTCCAAGACCTTTTTTTGCACCCAGCTTAAAAACAAGAACAAAATCCTGTGAATTCTTCATCCTAGATTGTTCATTGTAGAAGAAAACCTGAATCGTACTTCTTGCTGCACCAGTGAGGCATTCAGTCTCCCTGTGTAGTCACAGCCTACAGACCCAAAAGAGTTTGCAACACAGTATGGAAGAACATCCAAGAGTTAACCCATTAGTGGCCAACACTTATAGATCAACCACATATGCTTCAGACCACAACCAGTAATGATCCAGAACATAATTTTTTTGGCAATAATATACAGGCTGCTTAAGGTCTCCTTTCCCCAAAGCAGATCTCTACAGCCTTGTTAACCAGAAAGCAAGAATCAGGGAAAGGACAGAAGAAATGCAAGACATGCTTTACCTCCCCTCCATAAAAGAGCTCAGACATACCCCTTTCTTGGCAGCTCCCGGCTTCTTCTTTCCAATGAGGGAGGATTTAAGTTCTGCAAAAGGAGGGAAGCAGCAAATAAGCAGAAGGGAATTAATTTAAGAGGCCAAAATTAGACAGCAACCCACATGAACATCCACCACAGTCCAGCTGCAGTAGCATCCAGGGCACACCATGCATCTTCACATCAGAAGCCTGGGTGATTTCACCCAGGCAAGAAAGATGCACGTAGAAGCTCCACAGTTGCAGGCTGGTGGCCTAAAGAAGCATGTTCATTTCTGGAGCAACTTATAATTGAATTAAAAACTGTGAATAACTCCTCTGTGTGTTATGCAGCAGGTATCAGGGTAGTTAGAGAAAGACTAGGTTTATCCCATACACAAATTCAAGAAAATGCAGCTTCAGAGGCATGTGAAGGTCAGAGCCTCACCAATGCCTTAGGGACAAAGCAGCAAGAACTCTGAAGTTGTGTTTACATGAACATACAAAAACAAATGGACCTGAAGTGCAGCAAGCTGTAAAAGCAACAGGTTCCCCAACACCTTGTTCTTGTCACTCTCGAGGGCATGCCACACTTGTAAAACCAGACAAAGGCCAGCCAAGCAGCAGATGTCTGGGGAAAAGTCTAAGAACAAAGCAGAGAGGGACTGCCCAACACATTTTCCAGCTTCCTATAGGTAAGTCCAAAATCTTTTATTGCCCTTGTGGACTTTTCTTTTGTGTGTGTGTGTGTCTCCTGACTTTCTACAGCCACATGACTTTTGTTAGCCCATAAATTATTCTTGACATGTTTTCTTTTATCTTTTCTAGTCTCATGATAAGTCTTTTTAAAAAAGGGGATTCAAAACATTCACACTATCTGAAACTGTTTTCCACTCGCTGTTCCTAACACTTGTTTCGAGGTTGTTTGGGTTTATGTTTGGAGATTTTTATATTTCAGGAAACATTTAACAGAAATGTTAATACAGTCTCTTTAAAGATATGACATATCTGGTTTAGATCTCAATACAACAATATAAGCTTTGTCTTGTTCTCTCCCTCTAAGCACAGGAAGCTAAAGTTAGAATTGAAGGCAGCATCTCAGGAGGGGCAAGCAGAGTTGTCACAAGCAGCCAGCGCAGGCCACCTGTTAGCCAGTTACCTCCAGCAGGAGCAGCCCCTTGTGTTGACAGATACATGGACATGTCTGAAGAAGAGATGTAAAACATGGGGAATGAACAGACACTTGAGGACACCCAGAATGAACCCACTGTGGGCTAGGAGCACGCTCTCAATAAAGGAACAAGCTCCAGCTAGATGTTCTATGTGCAGCCAGGACAGTAATGGCAGGGGAGAATCAGATACAAATCCCTATTATTCTGAAAGCTAAAAATTCATTTGCCTCCAAAGGTTCTGTGGAGAAACAAACCAAAAAACCAGCCATGTGGCCTTGATCACCCAAGTTCTAGATATGCAAGTCCCAATTTTATCCAAAGCTCAAAACCAGGAAAACATGGTTTTGGGAAAGCAACAGGTTTAAACTGAATTATCCAAAACGAGGAGGAAACCTCCAGAAAACTGTGACTTGGTTTTGGGCTTCAGGAACATTCTAAGTACTGGCTCAACAGGGAGATAAGGTCATTTAGACATTCTGGAAACTGGCTCATTGCTTCCAGCTTCACTGAGCTTACTACTGAGCAGTGGGTCTAAGAGCAAGACTGATCTGAGAGTGAAGAGTCTTACCTAGAGGAGCCTTAGGAGATGTGCTCAACAAGTCAATAGATGGACCTTGGCTGGGATCTGTGGGCACAAAACCAGAAGAGAACATTCAGCAGATTGATTCTCAACCTTTTTCTTTCCAGTATGTTCACAGTTCCACTACATCTCTCCTAGCTCCTCTGCCCCCACAAATAAATACAGTTACAGCTTGAAATATACAATTTCCCAAGCAAAACAACTTTATTTCTCCACAGAGGAAATTATTCATTCTGCAGCGTTCTTAACACAGTAAAAGAAAGCAAACTCTCTGCAGGGAAATATACAAAGCTGTTTCAAATTACAGCTATGCCCCCAGGTTCTTGGTTTCCTTGTCCTTCACCCTAGAAATTTTTCTGTCCTATGTCATTTTCAGACCCACCAAATTCAAGGGGTAGAGAAGAATGTTTAGAAAAATAATGTCAGAAAGCAGGGAAATGGGGCAGCTAATCCCCAAAACAGTTTTGTGTACGTTTCAGGAAAAGTGAAGAACTGAGCCCAAATGGAGCAGTGTTTTTAGAAGTCTCCACTAATTTAACTAAACATCGTAAGAGTGTGCAGAACTTCCACTGCTTCAGGCCTGAACCAAAGGATAAGTTCAGCCCTTCCAACAGTGGTACAGAACCATATTCTCCTGGAAATGAAAGCATGTTCTTGGAAAAATTATTCAGTAAAGAACTCACTCAAAACTTTGCTGCCTTCTGATGACTTTGCTGCTTTTTCCATCTCTGGAGAAGACTGTGCAGGATTCTGGCTGGCATCTGCTACATCCCAGGTACTGGAAGACTGCAAGGAGATACTCATTCCAGTTATTTCCAGAAGATGAATGAACCAAACAATCCTGAATTTACTACAGGTTTAGTGACCTGTATTCAATTTTAGGCCAAAGGAAACTTATTCCAAACTTCAGACTATGCCTTCCTTGAACATAACATATGGACAAGTCCACATTCTCTTAGCAGGGACAAAAATGAAAAAAACAAAAAGGAAGCTAAGCTGAATGTAAGGCCAGGAGGAATGACAGAATCATTTGACAAGCTGGCTAATGTGAGGACTTCCCAGGTGAAAGGAAATGAGTTTAAATCTGGGAGAAAGTGTGAATGAGTTTTCCTGGAAAAAATTCATCTCCACTTCCACTGTCTCTATTTGCCATACAGCCAATTTTTGCATTACCTGAGAAAGTCTGCCTGGCATGGTGTAGTTGCCCAAATCCAGTTTACCAGGGTCTATGCACTGAAAAGTTTCTTCTAAAGCAGAAGTTCAAAGTAATAGCTAATCCTTGCTTTAACTGTACAAAGAAACTAAGCATTAACACAGCACACAAAGCATCTTCCAGGGCATTGGTGGTAGCTTTGAGTTCTTGAAGCTAAAGACGGTCTCAAAAACAAAGGACATGGATATTACAGGGACTGTTCAGATCTGTGACTATGTCCCGGGCAGATGAATGAGTCTGACTTCCTCCATGTTACTACTGATTAATTATACAATTTAGAGTCCTTCCAAGCTAAGTGGGACTGCTCCTGGCTGAACAGCTGGCTATTGCAGAGCTATTAAGGCTGCCTGGTTTAGGCAGCTCTTCTCACCTGTGTGTGCTCCATGAAGAAATCAGCATCACTCTTCTCAGGGGAGTGCCCAGGGGCTCCACTCAGTCCATCTATAAGCAACTAAAGAGAGGAGAGGAAAAAAAGAAGGTATCCTACAAGACTCAGCATCCAGCACTACCCATCTAGCACTCCAGAGCTCTCAGACTTACATCAGTGCCATACTTGGCCATGGCAGCACTTGCCAGCTGCCGGATCTTCTCCCGGTACATCTGGGCAGCTCGACTGTTATATTTAGCATTGGCATCTGTGGTGGTACAGCCGTGCTGGCGGAAGAAAGCAGTCTGAAAAGAGAGGAATATTCAGTCTCCTGATTGCTAGATCATACTAAAGCAAGCACTAGACAAACTCAACAGAAGAAAACTTCCCAAAGACAGAGGATGAAAAATTGAGAACACAGCATAAATCAACCATTCACTGATCAGCTTTCTACAAGAAGTCTCACTCCAGGGGCCTATGAAAATCATCCGTCTTCTCTACAGAGAGATGATTTTGAGTTACAAAGCTGAGCATGAGCTTTCAAACTGATCAGTGTTATTAACTTCTATCATTTAAGAAGGCTATGCCTCTCATTTAAATGAGGTGCAAAAAAATGAGAGACCTGCACATCAGAAAACAATGCATGCAAAGGTCACAGTCTGACTTCCAAGCACACTTGACAAATTCCGCCCTTCATTACACATTTCAGATCAGACTGGTACCGAGAAAGCCACACAAAGGAAAGGGACAAGAAACAGAGAATGTGGATTAGCAAGAGGGAAAGCAAGCAAAATGCCTACAGAGGCTCCTCACCGCGTTGGCATTACTGCCCACTTGCATACACCTCAGCTGGAACCAGTTCCAGTTAGAATCCAACTCTGTGGACCTGTGTGAGAACCAATTATTTCTATTAATAAAGACCAGGCAAACCAAATGCAAAACCAAGCTCTGGCCTAAAATAGTGAGATATCCCACTACTATTCCAAAGTGTAGGAGGCAGAGATGGAAAGAACATCTTGGAAATTTCTTTGCTCCTCTAAAAAATTAATTTCAATTTTTAAAGTGAGAAAAAGACCAGCTTTTATCCAAATTTTGAGGATCTTTCCCTTGTACTGCTTGTTTAGCGGGCAGAGCTTGAGCTAAGAAAGCTCAGCCAAGAACTTTTGTTCTACATGTGATCTCACCACAACATGAGAGACTCATATTCAGCCCATCCCACATGTTAGGCCAAAACACGTGACAAAGCAACCAAGAATACATCCAAGTAAAGCTAAGGGACACAGAGTGTCTCATACCAGTTACTCAACTTCTCTCCTAACAAGTAAAGGTCAAAGTTCTCCTAACTTAAAATGCTAATTTTTACAAGTACTGAAAACAAGAAGTAGGCTGAAAAGCCAACACCATCTTCCCCATTAGGCTGATATCAAAAAGATCAAACAATATTCCTCTTTTTGCCTTGCTCAGCATTACAAAAAATTACGTACACCACACTGCTGCCTTACTGGCAAGATTCAGGCACCACACTCTCATTTTCGTTCCTACAATGCCAAGTCCAGATAGCGTTTCTGCAAGGTTAGCGAAAGCAACATGTCGACGTTCCACTTGATGTGCTTTGGAAACTCCATTTTGGAAGTGCTGAGTGACCCAGAAGCTCCTGCGAGCAACCCTCATAAACCCCGAGGTGATCGCTCCGCGGTAAGGCTTCTCTCCCAGTCCCTGCGTGCTCCCACCCCAAGGCGGGATGGCTGCTCCAGGCCTGCCGGCGGTACCGCGGGCCGCGCTCCCCACGCACCTGATGAAGCTGAGGTGTACGCCCAGGGACCTGTGGACGCCGGAGCAATCGATGCACAGGAAGACCCCGTAGGTGATACTGGCCCAGCTCGGGTTCTTGGCGCCGCAGTCGAAGCACGACTAAAGCGAAGGCAGAGGGACAGCCAAGTTGAAGCGACGGCTCTGCCGCTCCGCCACCCCCTGCCACAGCTCGGCGGCCCCGGCCGCTCTGCCCAGGCGCTCCCCAAGGGCCCCTGCCCGGCCGCCCCAACAGCCGCCGCAGCGCGGTCCGGAGCCCACAGGGGCCCACTCGGAGCGCAGGCCGCGGCCGCAGAGCAACTGCCCGGCACGGGCAGTCCGGCGGACCCCGGTCGCTCCCCGCTACCTTGTTGGCCGGCGCTGCCCGAAGCCGCTTGAAGAGGGTCTGGATCTCCGTCTTGCTCGGCTCCACCGCCATGATCTCTCCTTCCCAGACACCCCCGCGGGGACGGCAGCCGGCCGGGCCCAATCGGCGCGCGGCCGCGGTAGAGCCGTGCTGGGCCGGCCCCCCCGCCGCGTCCGTGGGTGTGCAGCGCGAGAAGAGAGCGAGGTCCCTCTTTCCCTCCGGTCCCGGGATTAAAGAGGGGCAGCGTTAGCTCCGGGTCACCTCGGCCGCTGCACTGGCTGCTGGCCGGACGCCTCCTGGGGGTCACGGCATCGCTCTGCGCACACCGAACCTTGCACGCCCCGAGACTCCCGTGAGCTCGGAGCGCTTACCGCAGTCCCACAGCTGCTGGGGAGCCCTGCTGGCTGTGCCCCAGGGCTGTGCTTTTGGGGCCGCTGCGGGCCTGGACCGAGAGAAAGGAGCTTTAGCATAGCAATGGGGCAGTGCCTGCCGTGGGTCATCTGTTATGGGGAAAAAGCTCAGAGCAGCGTTTACAGGCATCATCTGCTCCAGCAGCCAGCCTCAGGGCACCGGGCCTGGTACACTGGCACAAACGAACGGTGATTTGGAAATTATTTACAGAACCACAGAATGTCCTGAGTTGGAAGGCACCCACATAGATCATCGAGTCCAGCTCCTGGCCCTGCACAGGATATCCCTAAGAAGTGAGGGATACTTTTCATGTGCCTGAGAGCATAGTCATAACACTTCTTGAGCTCTGTCAAGCTTGTGCTGTGATCACTTCCCTGGGCAGCCTGTTCCGGTGCCCAAGCACCGTCTGGGTGATGAACTCTTTTCTAATATCAAACCTAAATCTCTGGTGACAATTCTAGGCCTGACACTGGTCATTAAAGAGATCAGTACCTGCCCCTATGCTTCCCCTTGTGAGGTATTGAAGACCATGATGAGATCCCCTCAGTTTCCTCGAGGCTGAAAGACCAAGCGACTTCATCCACACCTGGTATGTCTTCCCCTTCAGACTCTTCTCCATCTTCATAGCCCTGATTTAATCAGGGCTCAAGATGCTATTACTTGGCTATGCAGTAATCAAGGCATCATGAGGCAGTAATCAAGGTAGGGGAGTTGTTACTTCAGAGCAAAAATTATGTCAGGGACCTTATTACTGCTGTGTTATCTGCCTAGAAACAGTAGGGTATTGGCTAGAAAGTCATTCAGTTATAATGCAAGAAAAATAGAAAAATACGGTTGTGGTGTGAACTGGAAGTCAATGGCATATAGTCCACTTCATGCCTTATCCAAAAAAAAAAAAAAAAAAAAGTGACTGCATAGCAATGAGAGGTTCAGGAGGATGAGAACAACAACAAAAGTTAATCAGTAGCATGGTACTACAGGGATAGAATGCATTGGGATTTCCTTACCTCTGAAAAGAGGTTACTCTGCAGCACCATCTTGTCACTAAAAGAAGCTCTTAAATGTACTAATATCTGGACAAGACAACTTTCAATTTAAACGTAAAGGCTTTCTTCACTCATTTCCACAGATGTTAAGGTAGACAATACAATTCCTTGCAGTGGGAACCTAGGACCCGTGGTCTTGGGAAGATACATAAAGTATTGGGACATAGAGATGCAATCAGGAGCAACAGAGTTTTTAAGGGGAAAAAAAAGCCCTGCAGAAAAACCCTTGCAGATTTAGCAGGGTCTTGTGTTCTGGGAATCAGCAAAGCTCCAACTGTATGATCACAGTGAGACCTGATATGGTAGACACATGCAGTAAGATGAGAGGCTTCTGGCTGACACATCTGATTGAAGCTGCTCTGAGATGAGTTTCTGAGCTGGGTAGTGAAGCCTGATCTAGCCTGACAGAGCTCATTCTTGGCAGCAGTCTTGTCTTCAGTAGTCCCTGATTTCTGTTGCTTTTATTCTACTACCTTAATGGTGCCTCTATGCCATTTCACACACACATGTGCTGGGGAAGCAATGCAGGTAAAAGTAACTGATAGCATTTTTCTCACAGCTATTTTTAAACAAGTTGAGTTCCCTGATGCCATTCATGGTGCAGCTGTCCTGGCAGTCATACCAGGAGAGCTGATGTCAGGGTGCAGTAAGGGCTGGCTGCACACTAGGACAAGGAGAGTTGTGAGGGGCCGTTCCTGAGGCCAGCAGTCAGGGCCTCATTGGGCATGGCCCATTCCCAAAGTACCTGACCACAGAGAGCTAGGCAGGCCTGGCACAGTGTCTGGATTTGACCAAGAGTTGAGATAGCTGGACAAGCTCATGGGGATGAGGTAGCTTGCAGTCAAACTGGGTCAGGCCCAGTGACTGCCTGGTGTGTCTGTGGTGATAAGGCAAGGCAAGCCTGAGGTCAGGCTGGTAAACCAGCCTACAGGTTAAGATCAACAAAGCACAGCCAGAGACTACTACTCCTCTAACGTAGCTCAGACAGGGCCTAGGAACTCTGGGCTGAGCTTAAATGCAAACACACCCTCCCCAAACCCCATGGGCAGGGGCTTTGGGCAGAGCCACAGGTGAGGCTGCTCTGGACAGTGAAGGTCTGTTAGTGCATTCAAGGTGAAGCTGCACCCTACAGGTGAAGCTATAGAAGGGCAGGAGAGGGAGTCTCTGGTGCTGGGTTGTGTAAGCTGCATCTTGTGTAGAGGAGGAAGTTCAGATGATGAGAGTGCATTGGGAGTGTTCGTGTTCCTGTTGGCTGGAGCTGCCTCAACCTGAGTTACTTGCTTCTGCCCTGTCATCATCAGTTATGTGGTGCTACTCCCCTTCTCTGCTTGTTTCTTTCTTGTGTTTGGGAATGGGATGGGCATCAGTCAGCAGGCGGTGAGCAATTGTATTGTGCATCACTTTTTTTTCTTGGGTTTAATTCCTTTTTTCCTATTATTATTATTATTATCTTTTACTTTGTTTCATTTATTAAACTGTTCTTATCTCTACCCACCAATTTTATCTTTTTCCAATTCTCTTCCCCATCCCAGTGGGTGGTGTGGTGTGGGTGGAGTGAGCTGTGTGATGCTTGGATGCAGGGTTAAATGATGACAGAGAGAAATGGCACATGCTCAGGAGGAGCCAAGGCAGCCTCAGAGACCAGTAGGTCAGTGTCACACTTTGTCTCTGCTGGTCTGTGCTAGGAGACGTGGGGAGATACAGTGCAAGCTCCTCTCCTCCATGGAGGAAGCACGGTTTCTGTTCACTGCATTGTGTCCTCAGAATGCTTGCTACAGCAGGGTTGCTTCAGCTTCTCTACTTCAGCAGGGTCTTTTGCAGGCCTTCAAACCCATGCTGGTTGCTCCAGATCCTGGCAAGGCTGCTGATCCTGTCCATCAGTTTTGCATAAAAGCAGCAGGGAGAGCAAGCTGCTGGTCTGAGAAATAATCAGTTTCTTTTTGTTGCCTTTGTCAGTTCAGGAAAGACCTCCTGCTGCTGACTGTTCCCTGTGAATGAGTGCTGTCACTGCACTGCTCTTGCTATTTCCTGCATCTGTTTCTTTTGCATCTCATGTGCTTTAGTGCTGAATTTCTGAGCTCCAAGCTGGCAGCCTGCTCTTTGGCTCTCAGCTTTCCTATCCATCTACATCCCAACTGACATCTGCCTCTTTCCTCCTGACTGCTGTGACACCAGACTCTGATGTAGCCTTCTAATCAGAGATCACCTTCTGTTATCCACCTCTAGCCAATAAAAGATAGTTCCCAGCATTATCCAAGAGAGCAAAGGAAAGCAAAGGATGATGACCAGCCATGATCTTGGGAGTCTGCCATACCACCAGGGACACATTTTCAATACAGAAGTCTGGTTATCTGAGGGCATGAGGTTACTGTGAAAGAGCTGAAGAGATTCAGGAGGGAAGTGCTGTGACGGGGATAAAACATGCCCTGCACTTTCAGGCCTGAGCCAAATGTAAGATGTGTTTCTCTGTGAGTCTGTCCAAAAGCAGGGTGGTAGAGGGAAAAAGGGACCTTGCTCTTTTCTTACTGCCCAGCAAAGAACATGGATGATAGGACTGTGCAGGAGAGACGAGGTGGCTGAGTCTTCCTCTTCTAGTCAGACCCATTGCCCCCTCACACTTTTGCTGAATAAGAAGTTTTAGGAATGGGTCTGGCAAATTCAGTAAACTACCCAAAAAGTAACAGAGAGATGTAGTTTCCTGCAGTTCACAATGTTGGTGGTGGGGTACCAGAAATCGACAATGATGCCTTGGGCAAAGAAGCAATTCCTAACACAAATATTTTTTAAATTTTTTTTTTCTCCTCTCTTACTAAGCAGTTCACAGACACTAACTAATCCACATGATTTCCCTTGGGGATAGCCAGTAACTCTGGGAGAAATCTCTGCTCAGTATTTCAGGGCAGCCTGGCTATTTTCAGTAGTGGAAGGAGCAAACACAGCCACAAATGGAGGAGAGGAAAATCGAGTAGAAAGCGTTCTCCTTCTCACTACAACAAGGGACAGGTTCTCAGCAGGTATGCTCCTTCCCAGCTGAAAGGGACAATGTGTAAGAGGATGCTCCTAATTATCTGTGGTTTCAGGGATCATATGGAAAACTTTTCCTTAGGTTAGGTTAGGTTTCTGTCACGTCAGCAAAGTGCCCTGCCAATCCAATTCACTTGGATTGATGCAAGGGAAGCAGCTGGCTGAGGGTTGTGGCTGACTGGGCTGCCAGTGTGCTGGACTGGTGTAATTAGTAGCTGCCTCCTTAGGAAAAAGTATAGCACCAAGGCAGGCAGTCATGTCACTCACTGGCTCCATGCAATGCTTCCACCAAGATCAACGTACACAATTTTACTGCAGTCTTGCAGATGTTGAGGTTTGGAGAAAGCCAGCAAAGATTGAAGGAACACATAATTTAAGGAACACAACAGATGGGTAATATTGAGAAGTGTAGTCATGGATGGCTTGCTCTGATTTGGGGTTGTGTTGCAGCCAAAAGGTTGGTCCTGCTGCATGTGCTGTCCCTTGCACCCACTCTGGGAAGTGGCAGCTGTGGGCTGAGTTGTGTCCCAAGCCCTGCTCAAACAGCGATTGTCATTGCATTGCTGAGCTCATCTTGGGCTTGTGCAAGTGCTGCATAAGTAAGGCAAGGGCTAGGAAGTTTTGAAAGGGAGAAGAGAGGACTGTCCCTTTCAGCTGTGCCAGACAGCGTTGCTGGGCTGCCAGACAAAACTGCTGCGGTTTGATGGAAAGGGTGATGGGAGTGTAGAGCCAGGGCAGGAGTGTGCTGTTCCTGAGAAGTTGTTAATGTCTGTCTGCATATACAGGTGTATCTTCAGGCTTTTGTTACTCTTATTTCCAATATTACAATTAAATGTTGATTTGCAAATGTCTGGTAATAACACCTCTGGCCTGGCAGGTGCTTTGGAGCTGGGAAGCTTTAGATATACCCCAAAGTAGGGGTATGCTAGCTGATGTTGCCTGGGGTTTCCTGGATCTGAGGACTAGTTTTAGATCTTGCTGTGCTGGTCTGTTTGAAGATGTTACAGGTGTCCCTGCTGGAAGCAGGCTGCAGGCTGTTTGGCAGGGAACAATCACTCAAGTGATGGAAGATATACACATCACACCACATGGAAGCAAGGTGAAAAACTGAGAAGTTAGTAGACCCTGAGCTCCCTTCTTTCAAGGGCAGCACAGGCACTAAATTGCCTGAGGTCAGAACCAGCAGGGCTGTCCACCCATCAAACATGACTCTTCCAAATTTTCCAGCAGGTGTGTAATCTCTTCCCTGCAGATCACCCCACTCAGGGGTCTTCTAAATAAACTGAATCCCTCTAGTACAGGGACTAGTTGCCTGCAACCCCTACAAGCATTGGGAATGTGCCTTAAGCAGAAGACAGTGACCCATGAAAGAAAGGCAGGCAGAGCTGACCAGAAGACAAAGTAATAAGCAAGGCAAAATGAGAAAGCTCTTTTGAAAACAGGATTTTCAGAGTGGAATCACCACTGTCTAACAGGCCACTAGGACTGAAGGATTTGGGTGCAAGGGGAGTGGGTAGCAGTGCTTCAGCTCCATAGGGAGCTGCAATGTGTCGAGGGGATGCAGAGCCACTGGTGAAACAAACATCCATAGAATTATGGACACAGCATTCCTTAGGAACTGTCTGGCACCTGTGGGGAAGCCCTGAAGAGAATTTGAGATAAAGGACTACTGTGGTTACAGCTGGGGACAGTGACTGTTTGGGTATCAGCCTCCTGCTGGAAGCAGGAACAATAGACTCAGGAAGGAGGTAGTGAAGTCAAAGGGGGAGAGTGGAGGACCTGGAAGAAGACCTCCAGCTGCTTGGACAGAAAGGAAATGCAGGGAGGAAGGGACTACAGGATGTGTAACTAGGACCCAGTGAAAGTGCTGAAACTGAAGAGGAGAGCTGATGGACCCCCACACTAAGGGGGAAGAAGTGCTGAGCACCACTACACTGCCTTTTGAAATGTCTCAAGCTGCAGCTGTAATTGCCTTAAGCTGAGAGACTGACAAACCAGAAACCTCTGCAAGCAGGGTTACTGAATGATGAAAAACAAGAGGACATGGCCAAAAAATGGATGTGCTGAAAGCAGCTGAGGTGATTTGGCCTGAAATTTAGTTTGGGAAAGTTCACTGGAGCCATGTTGCTTAGTCAAGATGTTCTAAAGATAACTAACCAGTTTCTTCCAGTTACAGAACCTACTTCACCCCCCACTTCCCCTCCCTTTCAGCAAGGATTTGTTCATCATCTCATATTAATCCTCTTTGATCTGCTGAGAACCTAGGTAGCTTGATAAAGTCTCACTCCCTTGCAGCCCTGAGTTTTTCAGCTCCTTGTAGCCTGGACCTCTGCAGTGCTTCATCACATAGTTACAAATTTTTTGTTTCTCCTTTTTTGGTTTTGGGTTGTTTTGGTGCAAGGTCCCTTTGAAGACACTTTGCCTTGTATCATGCCGCCTTACTATTCTTGTTTATTTTGCACAACCTTTGCTGCCAGCCTGCAGTGGGTATTTTCCAACCACATTTCCATGGGTCAAGATGGGGTTTGTGGCACTGGCTTTGTCTCACGTTCATCCCCATGATCTGTTAGCAGCTGGTCTCAGTGCAGTTACCCTAGAAATGATCACCTACAGGTCTAAGTGGAGTGTTCAAGCCCATTTTGACTCCAACACCAGCTTTCTTCACAAGCAGAAGGGATTTTTGCAGCCTGCTGTCCTGAAGCATAATGCCAGCAGCTCACAAATGCAACCAAGGCAGCTCCAGTTCAAACAGAGCCTGCACTGCAGCTGGGGGAACCTGCGGGAGACAACAGAGCTGAGCTCCACAGCCTCACAGCTGTGGCCTTGAGCTGGACCTGCAAACAGAGTAGGAGCAGAGGCAGTGCAGGACAGTTTTTAACAACACTGATGGGTCTCTCTGCAGGATTGCCACATACTTGCACCTGCCTCAGCGCTTAGTGCCAAGCAAAACAGCCACAAGGACACAGGGGATGGGAAGTGGGATGGAAAGTAAACTGAAGCAGAAATGGCCCCAAGCTCCAGGCAGGGCTGTGGGAGTGCCACCCAGAGCTGGAGGCTAGCCACAACTCAGCTGCCATCCCACAGCACAGGTGGCCCTTGGGCTCTGTGACCCAGATTTTGCCTACAGGACAAAACCATTACTGGGTTAGGCAAGCTCAGCTGCTATTTTGGGGAAATGGGTGTGATCTGTCATAGATAATCTTTAACTTCCTCTTCCTACAAAATTCATCATCAACAGGAAATCCAAGCTTCACATGATAGTTCCAAAATTCTTTTCCAGGAAGATGCCAGAACCAAACGAATTATCTGCTAACAACAGGTGTATGTGCTTTCCGCAAGGAATGGCTTTATTAAAAAATAAAATATGACTAGATAGTTACTCACTGTGTTGCCCATCAGGCACAGAGGTGCATTTGTATTTTTTTTACAAAAACCATGGGAGAAGAACAGGCTTCACTGGCCTTCTGGAATTCAGGCACAGCAATTAGTTTGTTTATACATGTCTCTGTTCACACACAAAACTTCTGGCATGGCATGGAAGTTTCAACTAGAACCTTTGTGGTTAACAAAACCTCATTTGCTTCTGTGGAAAACCAAGTATCCAGGCAGAGCTATTACTTTAATATAAGATCATTAGATGTGGGTTGGTGTGGTTTTTTTTTTTCCCTCCTTCCCTCCAGCTGGATCTTTACTACACAAGCTCTCTTTTACTAATCCAGATGGTTTTGGGTAGCCAGGACTAAGTGCCATGCCTGTTTGTGAGGTATAGTCCGGCCACGCAATTTTTCATTCTTAATGCATTGTCTGCTGCCTACTTCAGCTCTTGGCAGGAATTTCTGATGTGCAAACAGTCCTTAGAGAACTTGTTCACATAAGATACAATATGTCACAATTTCTGGAAACCTTCAAGCAGCCCACTATAATCAGGTGGTCATGTTTTCCTAGGACAAACAAGTCTGTTCAGACTTTGTCCTGTGGAATTTCAGGTTGTTTGTACTGTAATCAGAGGTCCTGTTCACTGGACATTTCTGTCCTTTAGCATGTTATGGTCACACCTAGCTCCATCCCTAAGTACAGCCTGACTAGAACTCAAAAGAGGAGTTAAAAGTCAATTTTCCATGTCATCTTCTGTAGCTCCCTTCGACCATTTTTTGACCTTACATGAAAGTCTAGCATTAGTGTTTGAAATATGCAGGTTAATCAGGGAAACTTCAGTATTGTTTATAGGAATCTCAGGTCATTTTAGTGCTGTTTTAGTCTCAGTTCTCTCAGAAGCCTGTTAGGCATGGCTCTCTTCACATTCACGTGTGCTAGGCCAAAGGAGCAACAAATCATTTCATTGTAGTCAGCAAGTGGAACACTTGCAATTACTGCACAACACTAATTATATTTTTACCTGAGACACAGAACTGAAAGCAGACCAGATCTTTAAATAAAAAATCCAAGTGCTTATATACCAACACCTCTAATTACACAGCATGAGCTTAGAGGCATCTTCAGATACTGAACCTAGAATACTAATTAAATTCATAGCTAAATCCAGGCATTTTTAATGTCTGTTGCTTAGATATTTAATTGTCTTTTGGAAATACTTTCTCTTTTATTGAGAAATGACATAATAGACTCTGAGCAAAATGCTTTAGCCTTTTTCTTTTGGTTTGCACCCCTCTTCCCCATTCATGAAATACATTGCTAGGGATATTTCAAGCAAAACTTTCCAGCTGTAAACTTCTGTGGTCTCACAAAAGCACTAAATAGCATTAGTCTCCCATCTCTTTGTCCATGGCAGACTACATTTCAAGGCATCCAGTATGCTGTAAAAGGTTAATTTCTGTTGTCAGCCAGGCAATGAGAGGTTTGTGATACTTTAATCTTCATAAATTAACTGTGTTTGAATATGTCTATCCCCTCCTCTGTTTCAGTCAACATTTTGGTTTACTAGCTGCTGTTAACACAATACATTTAATCCCGATGTTCACCCACTACTTCCAACTTTATGTGTAGCACCCTTTTTTCAAACAGCTCTGAAGCACTTCACCCCAAGTGGTTGGTGGAGGTTCGACTGAGTTTTGTGAGTCTGACTGAGCCAGGTCACTCAGACTTGCTAGGCCAGAATAAGAATGTCACTACAGAAGGTTACTACAAACTCAAAATGCATTTCAGCAGCAAGTACAGCAGCAGTTTCAAGCAGATGTACTAAGTAAGCCATTTTTAAGCAGCTGCTTGTTTGCCTTTGTTTCTCTGACAATGGGAGCTTTTCCAGTTTTTTGTTCCCTCAAGCTCTTGGGCTTATCAGTCCCTATGCTGGAATATGCAGAGCACTAGGATCAGGATACCAGGTCTTCCCAGTGGCCTCACAGGCTTTCAAAAGCAGGAGGACAGGTGAGAGAAAGATGTTTGATACATCCTCCCTGCTGAATGGCACTTAACAACTGGGCATAAGTGCACTTGCAGCAATTCAGGACAAGAAGGGGAGTTACCCCTCTGTAGGTAATTTGTGCTAGCCAGTAGGCAACTTCCACAGTGCAACCCTCATCACAGTGCAGGGGGTCTTTGGCAAAGCAGGGAGTGCGCTTCTAGCCCTGTGTAAGTCAAGAAGATATTGGAAAGGAAAAAAAAGAGGGTCTCTCCTGTGCACTAAGTGCTCTTGAAGAGAGGTGTAGCCAAAATAATCTAGATGCATTAGAAATCCCAACATACGCAAATGAATTTAGGAATCCTAAGCAGAACAGCACTGGAACATGGCTGTCATTTTGTTAAAACCAGCCTTCAGCATGTCTCAAAGTCCATTTTAGCTCAGGGAGCATTCAGTCAACTCCAACTTGCTGCACAACAGGTCTGTTCAGAACTCATTAGCCTGAACAGCCACACCATGCAAGACAGAAGCTTCTTTCTCTTCTGCCTCAGCTATACTATCATTCATTCCTGGGGTTATCCCAGTAAAATGAGGGCAGTGAAAAGGGATGTTCAGTTTGTAGCTGTGTAACTTTTACCAGCTGCCTTACCAGGGAAGCCAACAAGCTTGCAGGTGAGGGATACTGAAAACTTATAAAAGACATGGGAGAATAGAGAGCTTTCTGCCAGTCAGCTTGATGGAGCTAAAAAGGGGAAACAATAGTAGAAGTTCCCTATTACCCTGCATATCAAAAATTCATTGAACAGGAAGCCTGGAGGCAGGGCAGACCTCAACACCCGATGCACTATGGATGCACGTGCACTGAAGTCAATGAAGTATGCTTTCTCTCTTTTATAGATCTCCATGAAAACACTTACCTCGTTTCACTGAGTGCAAGTCAAAAGGATCTGTTTCTTTCTGCACTCCTACACTACTGTAGTGCTCAGAAAAATCTTTATTCATCCTTGTTTATTTTTTAGAAAATCCCTACAGATCTAGATGTTTAAAATGAAGCATTAGTTACATGGAATATGTGCCTTTAAAGTCCAGAAGCTGCTGGATATACTGCAAAGGCGGGTTGGGGCCAGGAGTGACCCAGTGACCTCTGCAGGAGATGGTAGTATGGCTGTGAGGCACTGGTGGGGCAGCAGCAATCATGATCCAACCTTCTCAACGTAATTAGCAGGATAGAGTCCAACTTGACCAGTGAGAAGTCGGCCCTTGCACCAGCCCTGCTCATCTTCCTCACTAATCTTCATTAGTTCTTCCCCTAAAAGTAAGAACAGTCATTAGGAGGCAGCCTTGAGAAAGGCAGCATGGCATTTTTACCCACCTAAGATGACTTGATAAAAAACAAGACTATTGGTCTCAATCACCACACTCTTCTCCCCTTATCAACACCCCTATCTTATTGCAGTTTAATCAAAGCCAGAATCACTGATCTCTTCAGTATTTATACTTAGTACTATCACCTGGACCAAAGAACTTAAACAGACCTTCGCTTCTTCTATTCACCATCAAAAATCTTTTGTGCCCTATAGTTCTGCCTGGTTTTCTCTCCCTAAGGAATATGCTTACAAACCAGAGTGATCAGACAGATCCAACACATTTTTTTCTTAGTGGCTCCTCTGATAGGCAAGTGGGAAGGAAATACAAGAAGCTGCTAAGCTCTGGCTGTTAGGACCCAAAATGCCTATTCCATAATGGAGTGTCTGGTTTGGCCAGTAAGGCATGAAATCAACTGATTTCTCAGACTGTGACCACGAAAGACTTTTAACATTCCCACATCTACTTTGGGAAGGGGCAGAAAGATCCCCTCCTCGACCAGTAGAAGGTCATACTTCTGCCAGAGAGGGAGGTCTGACTGCATCAATAAGCACATCCCACATTGGCAGAGTCTCAGAAAGTCACTGCTGTTAAGCTGAAGCCTTAACAGTATGTGTTGCTCAGAGCAGATTCAAAAAAGAGATGACTACAGCTAACAAGTCATACCCCATTTCATCTGCTGAGTGGAAAGAAAGAACCAAGTTAAGTTCTAGAGCATCCCATATTGCAGGATATTCTGAAGCAACAAGTTAGTGTTAGGAAGTTTACTAGTATGGTAACGCTGCAGCACAGATATTGGCCTCAGGCACAAGGCCCTGCTACTGAAGGACTTCAGTGACTTCCAGTGGGTGTGTTTTGGAGAGGTATGGCACAGAGATACCATGTAAAACTCAAAACAAGCAAGATCAGAGACACTCCCAAGATCACGATGTCCACTTGAAGATGAGAGGAAGGCACATGCAAACTTAAATTTAACTAAAGGAAGAAAAGGGGACAGGTCTGTTTGCTCCAGCGCTCAATCCTCTGCTGCAAGCCAGGAACTCCATTCTCGAGATACCCATTTTGAGCAACAGTTTGCATAGGTGTTTTTTGCTAGCTGACCTCTGCCTTCAGTAGTACATGTCAGTCAGGTGAGCATCTCCCAAAATATCTATCTTCACATTATTTGAAAAGACAATCCAGAACACCCATGTAATTTTTATATCAATGGTACAAGGGAGAAATATTTAATAAAGGTTCAAGACACAATTCAGAATAAATGCCCTAAGAAGAGGCAGGGGTCTGCTCTCCTTGCACTCTGACCAAGGCCTAGACTGTCTTTTTCCATGTGGCCTCGCTACCTTCTGGTCTAGAAAAAACTGGATTTCCCACTGTGCCATCCACCTCGAAGGAGCTGGCAGTGGTCAGACCAAGGGAAGAATAAGTGTCAGTTTTCAAGTGGACATGCAGTTCTTACAGAGTGTTTCAATCATTCAGTGAGTCCAAGTGAGGACAGTGGAAGGTTAGTAAGAGATTAGTGCTTCTGTACCTGCTTTAAAGGTCAGCTCATCAGCCTCCTGTCCTGTGTAATCATAGAGTGCTCGTACCCGTACACCTGGTACCTTTAGGTCTTCCTCATGCCCGTTGGCATCCAGGCACTTCTTGGGAGTGTCCTCATCTGACCACTCCGAAATGTCTTCCTTCCCTCCACTGTGTGTGTGGAAGGCGAGAGGGAACAAGATGGTTGTTAGTAGATTGATCTTTCACCAACCTCCTCCTGAATCATGCACCACCCTGACTCCCCCTGAGACTGCTCTGCTATAGGACAAGGTGCAAGAAGCCCAAAAGTCAAGCGAGGGCAAACTGGGAAGAGAGATCCCAGGAGATACTAGATTTTGTTGAAAGCACCCCAGCATTGGAATCCTGAGGGCCAGGAGGATAACTCACTCTCGAAGTATTTTTACACACACACACACACACACACACACACACACACTCTTCATGACCTCCTCCTACTCTAGCAGACCTTCTCATACAAGGAAGGCCAGTCCTAACTGGAGAGCCCAGCTGCATTCAGAGTTATTCCAGCCAAGAATAAGACAGAGAGGAAAAGCTGTGTTTTGCATCCTGACAAGATGTCTGGAATTACGTTTTCCAAGTCAGGGACAAGAGAAGAGGGGAAGAGGAGCAGAGGACAGACACCTGGAACCCAAAAAATCCTGCAGAGGCTATGTTCCATACTAACTTCACATGGGTTGGTGCCTTCAAGGTGTCATAGAAGAAGCTGTTCTGCTCCTCTTGATAGGAAAACCTGTAGATTGGCAAATAGGACCCCTGAATCCAATTGACTGTGAAATACAGTAAGTGGCCTTGAAAAATCTCTGTATCCCCATTCTTCTCTGCTCAGTTCACTTTGGCCCGAGTCTACCTTTTAGAGCAGGACAGCTACTGAAACAGAAGCATAAGTCTGTTCTGCTTCTCCCTATTCTCCAGGCTTGCTTCCTGGCAAGTGAAGCAGCTATACCCAAACTTGTCAGGTACTACTCAGCACCATATCAGGGAAAAACAATAAAAATTTGTTACCTTCACTTAGGAAACCACACAACCCCCCAACTCTTCTCACCCTGTCTGGGAGGAAGAACTGGGGAAATGCATGCCAGAATGAGACAGCACTAGTCAGACTGGGCTAAATCTTGTCACTAGAAGGATCTTTACCAGGAAGGCACTTTGTGAGGCAGAATGTGCTAGACAAAAAAATCCCAAAAAAACTTAAAAACCCAACACACTCAAAACCAAACAGCTACCCTAAACGGTATTTTCTACATGGCCTTTTCCAGAGTGCCACAGGTAAGGCCATGGGCAAGAGACAGGAAATTAAGGAAGAGATTACTCTTATCAATCCAACTCATTCATGACCCTAGGCAGGACTGTACTTTTCCTAACCTAATGCATCCCAGAATTCAGCCTTTACCTTGTCTGCAGAGGGGTCTGTGAGACAACACCATCTCGTGTAGGCAAAATGCT
This sequence comes from Ploceus nigricollis, assembly GCA_013399945.1. Taxonomy (NCBI): domain Eukaryota; kingdom Metazoa; phylum Chordata; class Aves; order Passeriformes; family Ploceidae; genus Ploceus; species Ploceus nigricollis. Next base: position 1,619,436 of record VXBC01010271.1, on the reverse strand, counting down.
GGTCAGTGTGACATCATCAGCCATCTTGCCACTCTTCTCCTTCTTGGTGATTTGCCTCTGTGTTTCAAGGGACCATTCCTGTCCAGGGAAAACGAGTAATACCATCAAAGCCACTCAGATAGAAAAGCTCTGTGCATCTTTTCTGCCCAATATAGAACAACAGAAGACCAGGTTGTACTTCAGTAGCAGCTGAACTGGTCAGCTTAATAGCCTGGCTGGTATACCAGGCTCATTTCTGTTGAATCTCAAGGTGCAACAAGAGAGGCTGTGAGAAAATCATCACAGAAGGCTATCCCACAGCCCTGAGCACCACCTCCTGTCCTCTGACTTTGCAGCTGAATGGCTGGAGTATAGTTTGGCAGCCTATGTGTGTCCCTTTGGGCAGCATGCAGCTTGCAACACAACAATTTCAGAAGAGCCCAACATCCCGAGCCTGCTGAGCAAAGACATGGTCTTTCCAACACAAGACTAGTAATCGCCAATTTCAGCTGAGCAGCTAATTGTTTGGAAATAGCATTAACACACTGTAGAGTGCTACCCCACCTCAAACTGAGGCCAATTCATCGCCATGCCCGGTCCATGAGTGTTGCGCCACCACTTCAGGTCCTCCTGGTTGTCTGCAGCCATGATGACTTGGTGGAGATCCCGATACAAGGCATGAAAGCTACAGCCAAACAGACAGAACCACCAGTAATCAAATCCCTCAGCAGTTTCCCAAAAGCCAAGTAGGAAGGAAGAAATTAACCTCATGCACAATTACACAGCATCCTCAATCCCACAGGATTAAGGATGCTAGAGCACCACCTATTCAGCCCTAGGAAAACACAGCCTCCCTTACTGGAGAGTCAACCTGGCAAACGGGACAGGCTTGTTTGGTGTGGCAGTGCCTAACAAGCACCAGCACAGCTCATTAAGTGAGCACTGAAATAACTCGGCACATTCTTGCACATGGACAGGGAGGTGGCTCAGATTTATTGCCTCTACCATAAAAGTGGCACAGAAGATTTTTGGCTGTGCCTGTTACCCCTGTGTAACCTCTGCTTAGGGCGACTCATGGCCTTACAGGGATTACTTCACAAAAGGTCTCTCTACTAAGGGCAAAATAGGTGGAATAACCATCAATACTAGAAGGCAACAGAGCTACTACATTCCTTAGCCTGGGATTACATATAGCAACATGAGGCTTTTCATAGGATAGAAGTACACACACAGGGACAGTACTGGAGAGTAGTGAAGAAGGAAGGGTTCAAAGGCAGAAAATCCTCTCTGGGGAGCTTGGCACTGCCTACAGTCAGAGACCCCAGCACTGGTCACTCTAAAGAGACCAAATGCCAATTCTAATATACACTTGAAAGGGGAAGAAGCGAGATCTGGCTGATGCAAGCAGCTTTCAGAGACACCAGAATTGGCACCCCTCACCAGAGCCTAAGCACTCCAGGCTGGCAGAATTCCCCTCTGCATCAGGGCCAGTACCTTTCACTGGTGGAGAGGTTGAGATGCTGGTGCAGATTCAGAAGCATCTCCTTAAAGAAGCACAGTCGCTTGCGCTCTGCCTCCTGACAGCCCTCAAACACTTGCTCCATGTCCTCCATGTAGCGGGGATTGTAGCGATTCAATTCTTCCAGCATCTTCTCATACTGATCCTTGCACTGTAGTAGGAACACAGCAATGGTGAGATGTGTTGCCCTGATGGTAAACAAGTAACAACCCTCCCTACTCTTGCTTGGGACTGATAAGTTTTTTCCCCCCTGCACTGTTGAACAAATACACCAAAGAAATAAGAAATCCCACAGCTGATGTCCCAGTCCATTGCTCTCCTAATATTCTTGCAAGTTTCCTGTTTTTCCTTCCTACTCTCTTTCATACAGGACCTTCCACGCTTTCCCTCTTGTGGACAAATCAGCTATTTTTGGTAGCAAAGTCTTCAGCTCTACAGGTTCCACTCCCTGCACCAAATCCCCTACCACTTTTTTCCTTTTTTATTTTAAATTTATTTATAAATTAGGATCATGCCTAACTCCAAAGACCAAGATCTTAGTTACTGAAGTCTCAGTCTAGCTCACTAAAACCTCAGATGATGGGATTTCACATCTTCTTACAGGCTTCAGCTGAATCATTTCACTGAGGGACATTACCACCAATGCTTTTTCCTTGAAAGGAGTATCCTTGTGACCCCCCATCCATACAACACACACACACACCTTCTCAGCCTCCTGAGTGCACTTCTCTACACGCTCCTGCAACTTGCGCATCTGCTCCTGTGAGACAGACGAGTCTGCCTTGGCATGGTTCTCCCTTGTATGGGCTGTTTTCTCCTCCTTCCGGGCTGCATGATAGTTTTTCTTAGAAGTCTCCACCTGCAGGAGAAGGGATGCAGAAAACGCTATGATCCTGCCCACACATATCCTCCAATACTCAGAGGAGGCATATTAACATTTGTTAGAGGCTGCAGCAACCTAGCAGGAATGCCAGTTCAGCATTTAGTAAACAATGCTTCAGTGGGAAGTGGTACCTTCAAATGAGCTCTTTTTCAGTGCTCACCTGCTGTGCAGTGTCGCCCTGTTCTATCAAATTATGACAGTGCAGGAATACAAAACCTGTTACCAAAGTCTTCCCATATGGGAAGGAAGTTCTAAAACCACAAGAACATGAGATCCATCCCTCTCTGGGAATTCTCTGTTACTCTGGCTAACCTAGTTTGTTTGCCCAGTGGCTCTTGAAATCAGGCAGCCAGCTCAACTACCCTTATCTCTCTTTCCCCGTTCACACTTTGCTTACGTCTTTCATCTTCTTCACCCAGGGTTTCTGGGCCTTGCGGAACCCGTCCTCTGCGTCCTTTGTTTCCTTGAAGCCTCCAATCATCTGCTTGTGGTAGGCCTCCTTCTGCCAGGCCTTGATCTTATCTGAATCTTCACCAGCCAGGTGGTTCCGGACAGCCAAGTGAATTTCACTCAGTTTGTCCGCAGCTGTCAGGAAGGCATGCCAGGCCTTTTCCAGAGTACCATACTGCGGACCTGCAGGAACAAGCACCAGAGAGGCTCTTACACCTACTGCCCACAGAAGGGAATGCAGATTCTTTTCCTCTTACATACATCTACCAGTATGGAGTCTAACTCTGCCCCATCAAACAAGTCAGCACTGACTGGTCTCCTCAGTTCCACCAGGCAGCATCTAGACTGGCTGGATGAGATGGGTATTTCTTTGGGCAGCTTCAACTGTCCCAGACAGTGCCTGCTAGGAGAAGGTTTCTGTAGAAAATTCTCTTCCCAAATCTGGCTTATGCTTCAGAGCAGAGAGCAACATTAATTCATGACTGAGGCTAGGCTTCTGTTCCACAGACCAGCAGGTCCTTTGGGACATAAGTCTCATTGTTTCCTGTTACTTTGTGAGACACTATCAGTTTGAGCACACTGCCACTAAATCACAACATTAGTAGTTATTCTCAGACTGGAGGAGAAGACAGCTAAGCCATCCTTAAAGCGGGGGTATATCCAGCTTGATTTAAGACATGGACTGCCCAAGGACTTGCCAAACTAAGCACAAAGATTTTTTTTTTTTAATAACCATACACATGACAAGAGAACACATCCCCAAGTGAATCAGAGGACTGACTACAAAAACAGGCAAATACACAAAACAGACACCCAAGAAAGTTACCCCCTTCCTGGGGATGGGAAGCCTGTCCCTTAAGGAAACAGTGTCACCTCAGTAAGAGATAGCACTCAAAGAGGGGAGTGCAATGATTGCTTCCTGTTCCCAGTCTGATATGCCAACTTTACCTCTCTCCACATTGGTCCTCCACTTACGGGACCATTCTGTTAGCTGCTGGGCATAGTTCTTCTCTATCTTGGCTCGCTCCTGGAAGCAGGAGATAAGGTCATTGCAGAGCCGGTAGCCGTCATCCACACGCTTCACTGTCCGCTTGTAGTTTCCAGCCTGAAACATCACACAACATTATTGTTTATACCGTACTGACTTTCACATTCCTTCAGTACAGACAAGAGCAGGTCCATCATTGCACAGGGAGGGAACATGGGCCCTTCTGAAGCCAGCATCTAGGCTCAGACCCTCCTCTGGCAGTCTCAGGCAGACACAGCACTGGAGGGAAGAAGCTGAGATGCTTTGCTTGCTTCTCTCACAGCTCAGATCAATGTCAGCGGAATAAGGAACTCTCATTCCACAGTATCTAGGGAAGACTCACTACTCCCTGCAGTAACACACAGCATGGCACTGAACCTTCCCACAGCTCCTCCCTTCCACTCCTCAAGGGCAACATGTCACCACAGACCTGGAACTCAACCCAATTCCACCAGTGGGTGGTAAGATGACACTCCTACCTCCCTCACACTCCAATTATCCTTCCTTACCTCCCAGAAACTGCCCCCAGGAGCCTCCCCGCCAGCATCATCTTCTGATGACATCACTCTCTTTTTCTTGCAGCAGAGAATGTTTGCAGATTTCAGTTAACCTGCGAAGAGAGAAAAGTGATTTCCATCATAGCACACTGGCTGAGCCTTTGCAGACAGCATAGTTCTCCATGACTCTTGGAGCTGGAGAGCCCAACTTGCTGCCCTGCAATTAAGTACTCTCATCAGTGCCCCTCTAGCTGCAGATGGCAAGGTCCAGCAGAGATGCCCAGGGCTGAACTGGCCTCCTCCCTCCCTGCAGACAAGAGGCCTCCTTGGTAGGCCTGTAACACATTGGGAAAGGATGTTGTAGAAGACAATCCTGCCAAACCTTGACTGTGCAGATATTGGACATGCTCACGAATCCAACGCTCTTCAGCAGCACCAAATACTTCTGCAGAGATTATGTTTTTTACCAAAGCCCTCGAGAGGGTAACAGAAACTGAGGTAGCTAAAACTATTTAAAATCTGCCTTGAAAGACTTTATTTAAAGTCTTGTGTCAATGGAGATGACTCCAGCTTCCCAGTATGACTCAGGATTACAAGATTACAACAACTGACTGGGGAAAACAGGGCTGAGCAGTCAGCAGGCAGGCATGTCTTGAATGGGGAGGAGCCCCATAAGCTGCCCACCAGCTGAACTGTGCTCGAGCAGAAGTACAGAAATGTGCTGGGGCATACCCAGCCAAATGGCAGCGCAGCACACGTGCCTGTTACCCAGCAGCACTGCTTCCCTAGAAACATCCCCGCACAGCTGCTCTTTTCACTACACTCACTGCATTAGACTCCAAATCTAGGCTGGAAGGTAAAAGGTTCCTCTCATTCTCTGCTGTCTCAGAACTTTTGCCCATTCCCCTGTGCTAGCCTGCACTGCCAGTTTGTTCCTGATGTGGTACAAAGCCATGAATTCCTTGGGAAGAGGTTCAGGGTTGTTCTTGTGCAAGAATGAGAGAAGGAGTAACAGGACCCAAGCCCAGTCACTTGCTGACAAACCCAGTTCTTTTCAGACAAGCCCAGGTTAATGCAGCATGCATGGCCTTTGCTGCCACTTCTCCTCTTGCACATTCCTAGTTATAAAAAGCTTCCCTCACACCCCAGAGAGGTATCTGCTCATTCTGCCAGCCCACAGAGCACACAGCAAAGAAGATCAGGTCAAGAGTCCACATCTCCCACCTCATACAAATCCTTCTTGGTGGCATGAGCCACACAGTGAAGCGCCCCAACCCAGACTTCAGGAATTTCTGATATTTGGCTATGTTTGCCCAGTGTCATCCCACGGAGTGTGTCAGAAGTATATTAATACTGTTCTTCTGGCCTTCTTCAGAAGGCTGGAAATGCTGAATTCCAGTCACTGAAGCAAGTTGTTAAATGGGATATGACATTCAGGTACACAAACCTTAAAAAATTAATTCCTCCACCATGCCACCAGCTGTCCCTGTCCTCCCTCCCCACCATTTGTCATCTGACTGCAAAGCCATCTTACAGCCTCCAGGGCATGCAACTCTACTCCTGGCCCCAGTAGCTACATACCTGAAAGCTGAAAGTGAGATGCCACAGGGGAGCAGTGGCAAGCTGGCAAGTGTGTCTCAAGCTCTTCAGACTCTGAAAAAAGACTGGAGGAGATAGAGATGGACACGGTCAGACACTCCTTTGCAGGGATGATGCCTGTTCTGATGCACACAAAGGGGTGTCCCTTTTCTACCAGCTACTTAGGAGGGGCACCCTCTGATATAGCAGCTGTACCCACTGTGCCTCCCGAGATGCCATGTTCTAGCACGTAGGAGAGATGCCAAATCCTTGTGTCACAAGATCTAGCCCCAGAGAGAGTTAAAATAGAAACACTGGGGTGGCTGACAGCACTGTACAGGAAAGGTAGCATCGCAACAGCTGAGCAGAGGGAACAGCTTGGGCCAGAAAGGCCTAAAATAAGCACAGACCCCAGGCACCCCACATGGGGCCTGGTCCCCCCTCACTGGACAGTGTCCAGTTTAGCAAACCCCACCGCCTTCATGCCCTTGCTGCATATACTTTTACACATAGCTGCCTTTGGGAAAAAGAGAGAAGGATACACACATACCTTCTCCATTCTCTTTGAACTAAAGACAAAGATTTATACACAAGTCAAAGAACTTGGTAACTCTACATAAAGAAAAAAAGAAAAAGGCACCAAAACTCACCAGAATGCATATTCTGGTCTACAGTCCCTTTAGTACAAAAGCACCTAGCACTGCACAGGTAGGATGCGGCCCTCTAGCAGGAGAGCTTTTTTGTCCCTTGCTTCTGTAAGCTGTTCCCATCACATTCTCAGAAATACTTTATTTTGCTATATCGTACAGGTAATGGTCATCAGCTTTCCACAGAGGAAAGAGAAGTAAAAGGTCTGCAGAGGCTAAGAAAAGCCAGGGCAGAACAAGACATTTTTGTTTATCACACATTTACATCCCTGGGGATTTACCTCAATCTAAAAAGTTTATTTGTTAAAAAAAAAAACCCAGACAAAAATAACAAAAAACCTCAACTACAGACAAGCAAAAAAATCCCTTCTCAGTCACCAACATGCACTCAGCTGAGGCTGGAAGGTTAGGGCAGCTGAGAGTAGAAACTGCAAAACATGGAAGTGGGATTTTAAGCCATATGATGAGACCATTTTTGAGAAGAAATGAAAGAAGGTAAGGAAAGAGAAGGAAGGAAAGAAAAGCAGACTGGGTTATTGCAAACTAATGACTTTTGGTGAGGAGGGGGAAGGCAAGAGGTTGAGGGGGAAGAGTTGTGATTCTGAGTCATCCAGGTCACTGGATAAAAGGTTAAGGCTTCCCAGTAGTCCCCAATAAAACCAGACTAAACATTCCTGAAATTGCTATGATTAAAAAAAGCTTTGTGAAGGTATGTAAAAGTGTATTTAAAACCCATCCTTTCTTTCTTTCTTTCTCCTGATGAAGACGTAGATCAATTATACATGACACACGAATGCTCTATCACTTTTTCCGTGCTACTCCCCCATTCCCACTTTATCAGGAAGCAATGAATCACAAACATGCCTTGCCTTCCATCTCTGGTTTCCAATTCCGGCTGACTACATGGTACTAGAATTTAGGGGGTAAATGTGGAAAGCTGTTGTATGGCAGTATGTGCTTGTTCATTTGAGGGACAGTCAGGCTAAGCAAACGTCCCAAACCCTGAATCCATTCTTTCTGCATTTTCCGGGTTAGAATTTGAGTCACATCTGGTTGCTTTCTCAGGAATCACCAACTCAACCAGATTTACTATCACTAACAGGCTCTGAAATATAATAGTAGCTGTGCTGGATCAGACTAAGGTTTATCATGGCCTCATAGCCCTTCTAGACAGCAGCCAGAAGGAGATACCTTCCCTCACTTTGACTACAGAGCAAGCATACGTGATGCCTCCCTGTATGCTCTCCAAACCTCTAACCACTTGCTGACAGGAACTTCCCTGAGCTGGATGTGCCATCTATGAATGAGCACTCAACAGATTTCTCTTCCATTAATTTCTTCAACATACTTTTGAACTCATATGCTTTTTCAGCATCTGTAATATCATGTGGCAAAGTATGCCACAGCTTAAGGCTTTACTGTAGTCATCGCACAGTAGCTGGGGGGAAAATACAATGAAGTGGTATGATATTTCTACAGGCTAATCTCCATGACCTGAGTAAGCAGACAGTTGAGTACATATTTCCATAGCAGTTGTATAGCCTTTATAAAAATCCAGAAAAATCCAGCTTGGTAGAAGCAAAAAGGTCAAAGAACAAGAACGACCCTTTCCTGCCGGGCTTTTTCTGGACTTTACATACTTCATGAGCCCATGTCAGTCAGCAAATCAAATTGGATCTGCATGCAGACATAGGGAAGGTACTTAGTACTGCACAAAGGGGCGGAAAAGAACAGCTGCTGCTGTCACCCTGAGTGAGCCCTAAACAGGCAAGTAGATTGCTAGTCCACCCCTTCATGCCGATCTATTCCTGAAATACGACACGGTGTGAGCCACTAAGTGTTTGAGACCAGGGAAAACCCAAGTTTGACGGGAAAGGTAAATATATGTGCCAAAGCTTGGACATTGTTTTACAGCAAAATAAAGATGACAAGATACCTCATGGACAGCCTGGTTTAGCAAGAGCCACCAAATGATTCAGGAGAGCTGGCAGAGCCTGTACAGTATGAGCAACATAGCTGGAATTATATTGGATCGCCTAGGGTTTTATGTGGGCCAGTACCACATACAAGACTCCTCCTGATGCCACTGCCACCTCTGCTAAGAGGAGGCTATCTGGCAAATCATATTTGCAGGGCAAAGGAATGTTCATGCCTACCTTCCCACCTTTATTTATCAGCTCTCACAGTTAAGAGCTACTTAAGACCTTACAGCAGCTCCTGCAAGAGGAGGTCTCTGAAGAAGAGGGAAAGAGTGACTACATTGTTATTCATTTCACACCTGCAGAGGATTGCGGATAAAGGCATCACAGACACCACTACAACCAGCAACATCAGCCAAACTGAACCATGCCAATGACAGCTACAACTATTTCTGCTTGCTGTGTTAGAAAAGATAACTCCCTTCTTCTCCCACATAACTACTCTCACTTAGGAGCCAACATAATTATTAGGCCACACCTGCTATCAACTCCCTATTAAGTTATCAAAAAATGCTTCTTGTTCTTTAGCTGCAGAAAGATGGAATGGCTCATGACAGTCTCACTGATACTGAGCTCCACTCAGGAAAATACCTGAGGGCTCATTGTGATAGAGCTGTTTCTACCTTTAAGCCATGTTGTTATTCTCATTCATGATACAGTCAGGGATGTGTTTCAGACCACAGATCCCTGCCCTCAGAACAAGGTGTCAGGCTAAAACATTCCCTTTCAAAAATATGTGAAACTACACATTGTAGGGTGTGCCTTGTTGCTTCATGCTTTCACAGCATCTGTGCAACAGGGTCCTGATCCACAAAGAAAACTTCTAGATCCAAAAGTAATAATAGCTCTTGTCCATTGAAAGCTTTCCCTCAGGCAGGTAAACCACAGAAATTCTCTTCCATCTAGAACACATTCCAATACTTCTAGCCTCCAAATGCCCAAGGCACCACTTCTATGCATTGCTTGACTGCCTCCTGACAATCCTTATGAACAACTGTTTTCCTAAGTTCCCCAAGATCAAACCTCTGAACTCTATACAGGCTCAAAGGGCTGCAGCCCTGTAGGAATTCATCCACACAAACAAAGTTTGTATATTGCATCAGACAAGGCCTTCTGCCCAACTCCTCTTCCCTTTCCCAACTACAACAGCAAATGCTAGATACAGACACATGTAGGAAAAAATTGAGTTACATTTATCTAGTAAGTGAGGCTCTGGTGAAGACACATTTTTATTATGGATCAGTTTCTATATAGGTCCTAAAGCCAAGCTAAGCAAAAGTTTTAATCAGTAATAGGTTGCTACTAACTAATTTCCACCTCAAGACAACTACCACCAGAAAGCAGGAATTTGATACTTTCTGCAACCAATTTGTTTGATTTCCCAGTCACTTTTCTGTACAGCACACAGTGGTCAAGGCATTCTTTTCCCTCCAAAAGCACTGGCACTCTGGTATAGCTTGCAGATAAATGTTTCAATCTGAACAATCCAATTATACAAAAAGATGGCAGCCCCCCTTCCCTTACAGAATGACAAGCATGAAATCCCTTTTTTTTTTTTCCTTCTAACTTGTCAGAATGAAACTAGAGAGCTGAAGCCAGGAGGTTCCACATCACTCCAGCAGTGTAACAAACTTGATTGTCGTTGGTACAGCAGAGCTAGGAAGGTCCTCAACAGAGAGAATGAAATGGGGCATGGGAGAGGGTGTCCTTTCCAGACTCTCCAGCTCTGGAACTGTACATCCAATAGCTCTGCACCAGTAACTGGGATGATGTCCACTAATGTGCTCTCCACTGCCATTATGTAGGAGGTCTGATATTTATAGGCATACTCACCTTTCTGAAGAGGGGACAGTTCTTGTCTACTGCTAGAAAGAATGCCAAGTAACATAAAGATCCCCCCAAAACTTCCCTTAGAGGTATTTATCTTATTGTAGTGTCATGCCCTCAGCAGTCACCTGACTGGGAAAGGGACTAAGCCAGTGTTTCCCAGCCTCTCCCTAAGGACTGAAGCCTGACAGGGATGTCTAATACAGTTTCAAGCAAGATTTCAGCTTATTTCTCCAGCCAGGGAAAGGTCAGAGAGACACCAGGCAGAACAGTAACTACACAAAGAGGTCACTTCAGCTCTGTGCAAGCCTGTAACAGAAGTCCATCTCCCAGTCCATGATTCTCTAGAGATCATGTGGCTGTCCACTAGCAAAATTCTCAATGATTATACCAAAGTACTAAAACACAGGATTGAAGGGCTGAGCCCCTGAGTCGAGACCACAGCTTCTTTAGCTTAGTCTTCACATTCAGATCAAGTTAATGTACCGATGACAGACACTCCCCATGTGCCACCCCAAGCTGTTTTCAAAGTGTTCATGCAGAACTCAATCCTTTCTACTATTAGCTATTCCCTGTCAGCAGCCAAGGCTACAGGACATGCTTCTACTAATACATTGCTGCTGATCTAGGGGTTAAGATTCCTGGCTGACATAGCTTTACCAGACAGAAACTGTTTTACCAAGAAAAGGAAAAAAATCTGCTTTTATTTCCAATATGATGTAGAGGATCTTTAATATTACAGGAACACAGATCTATTCTGGTTAACATGACAGTATGAGACAATGCTAATGAAGGAATGTAGTGGGCTATCAAGGTACGTGTTACGTTTTTTTCCCAGTTGTTCTTTTTATTAAAAAAAAAAATTACAATCTCAAATACAGAGCTGAAGGAGGGAAAAAGCCAGCGCTGAACGATTGTGTACCATACTCAAACAGGGCAATAGGCTTTGTTCATTTTTATTCAAAATGGTTGCTGGAATAATATAAACATGTATGTTGTGTCTATGTGTTTAGCAGCTGCAGCTTAGTAAGAAGCCACACATACAAGTTTCCAGGAACAGCACTACCCTAGCTGCTTTCTTAGACCTATGAATAGCATCATTCTTGTTCCACTCCTCAGTCACAGCATGCCCACTTTCCAGCTCTCACACTCCCTTGTCTTACCACTCTCTCAGGGCAAGGTTTTAACCCAGGCAGATATGGAGAACCTGTAATTGCTACTGTCCCACTCCCTGGCCTCTTCACTTGTTTGCTTCTATGCTGGGTATTTCCCAGGGTACTTCCCACCCTGCTGCATCAGTCTCTGCAAGCAAACACCAAACACATGCACCTCCCTTTTCATCAGATGGGACCCCAAACAACTGAAAGTTCTTTCTTCCTAAATCACTGATAAACAGGTGTTTAAAGCTCTAGTCTAAGCTAGTATATCCCTCCTCAGCAGTCTCAATCCACACTGAATGCAAACATTTTCCAGGATTTAATCTACATCTTACCTGGTGATGTTTTTTTCTGCACTTATTAACTGGTAAGATCAATAGTCCATTCTGTAACACAGTTGCCTGGAACTTACTAAAGATAAGTTATTGTACTAGCAGGTTGGACCAGTCTATCCTCCCCACCTAGGCTTGGAGTAAGAAGTTTGGTTTGTTTGGATCTTTATGTGAACAACACTGATCCGAACAGAATAAAATACCCTGGACTCATCTAACCCTGGGTAAAGAAGGCAGAAATAATGGGAAGTGGTGATCAGGGTGTTTCCTGTGGTTGTGGATGGGGAGTAGGTAGGGGGGCAAACTCCAGTAAGTTCCTGCCACTGGAATAGTCTCCTGTGATTGAATCACCTTGCAATGCCAAGAGCAGGGATCAAGTTTACATGAATGCATTAGGAAGTCCTAAGGAAGCAGACTGCACTCAATGCAATCAAACAAACTGTGGGAGCCACAAGCCAGTTAGCTCCATTCTAACAATGAGCTTCTGGTGGTTTCTTGCTTCACTAGACTGAACAGCAGTCAGAAGTCTCCAGCCTTCTCTGCTCCCTTCTCCCACTTGGAAGCCACAGTGAGTTTTTAACTCACCTGCAGTTCTGCAGCTTCTGGGTTTCCTTTACCAATAGTTGTCTTTTCCACTGACTGCTTTTGGACAAAGGGGGATGGGAGATAAGAGTTGGAAGAAATTTGTCCTTCAGACCAAGTGTGTGACAATCATATGGCCAATTATTTCAAAGTACTGCATTTCTTTATCTATGGCTGCATCAAATAGGTTTCTGGTTTTACATGGTAAAAGCTGATTTACTAAAACTGCTTATTATGCGAATACTTTCCTTCCAAATATTCATATAATGGAGACAAAAACATTAAAGATTATCCTTAAGGCATTTCTGAAGTTCATCCAGTTCCCTGCAGAGTTTTGAGTCCCAAACAGTCAGTAGAAGGGAGTGCAATCAACTCCTTGACTTGAGAGCTGAATAAGATAAAACTGAGCGCTAGGGCATCTCTTACGGTAAAGAAGAATGATGTTAAAGTATCACACCCATTGCTTCTGTTCCAGGTGTGACCAGTTCCTCCACTTTGATAGCAAGGCTCTTTTTTCACCTTTTGTTACCAGAGCTAGGTTTACTCTGCAGGAAAACCTAAACAGCATAAAAACAACTGCAACTGAAGGCAGATTTCAATACTATATGAACTGGAAGGACTGTAGAGTAGCTTTTACACAAAGTCATTTTGCATATTTTTTAATGGGACCAGACGTGAAAAGAAACCATCATTTGCTTTGTGGACTGGAGAGAACTTACATTTCCTTTGTAGCATCTCCTGGTTCAAGAAGAGTTTGGCAGATCAGCCACTTTGAAGGTACTCCACTTCTAAACATATTCATATACCTTTCTGACAGATTTCCCAGAGATACAGACAGGTAACAAGGTTGAAGTAGGGAAGCCATTAGGAACTGGCCTGCACTGTGGAGATTCATACTTCATTGAATCATAGAATGGTTTGGGTTGGAAGGGACCACAAAGATCATCTAGTTCCATGCCCATCTCCATGGGCTTGGACACCACCCATTAGACCAGGTTGTTCAAAACTCCATCCAACCTGGCCTTGGACACTACCAGGGATGGGGCATCCACAACTTCTCTGGGCAACCTGTTCTAGCAACCGTTTGAGTAAAGAATGTCTTCATAACATCTAAATCTCTCCTCTAGTTTAAAAGCATTCCCCCTTGTCCTCACCATCTGCCCATGCAAAAAGTTGCTCTCCTTCTTTATATAAGCTCCTTTTAAGTACTGAAAGGCTGAAATTTTTCTACTGAAAGGCCACAAATATTTCACACATTCTTTTTGAAGTTCATTGCCCTGCATGTCATGGAGCAACTTTTATCTGCTTTCATAGTATCTGCACAGAATCCGCTCCTTAGTATCAGTAGTGCCTCTTAAAATAAGTTTTGGATCTCAGGCTGAGAACCAGAACTATTAACACTTCATATCCTAAATTTTATTCAAAATACTTTAGGAGAACACAGGCAAACAGGGCAGTCAGCCCAAAGTGCACACGTGACAGGATAGATTTTAATGTTCAGCATCACTGGAATGTCATTTGCTTTCTCAGTCCACTGCCCAAAGGAATGATTTCAGTTTCTGGTCCTCAAGATTCAACCTGACATGTGAGGAAAGAACACTGGAAGGCTTTTTAAAAAAAACACAAGCACAACAAAGCAATCCAGTGGGCTTTATTTCCCTGCAATGCTTTCTGAAGCAGCTCAAAACCCTAGTTGTTTGCTTGCATTGGAGTAGAAGCCTGCTGGAGTCAACAGCAAGGTTTCCCATGGGTTACCATAGCTCACCAGTCCTCATCCAGGGCAGAGCTGACTGAAAACATCAAGAAGCAGATGTAAATACCTGTAATCATTCAAGAAGTGAAATATGCTGCATCTTCTCTCAGTCCTCCATGAAAGCTTCTTGCCCTTGTCAGAAGAGGCACCAAGTCCACTTCAGAGCTCTGCACAGCAGTACTGCAGCTGGTGCAACTCAGCACCCTTAGGAGTGGGAGACATTTGGCTCAGCAGCAGGGGTACTGTTCTGAGGGATGGCAGGAAGTTACTACCAACAGCAAATCACCTATAGTTGACTGAAAGGACTATGTCCCTGAGAGCTGGGGAGGCAAGTACTGTATCTTCCTGCAAACAGGAGATACACTGCTTGGGCAAGCTCACAGTAGGGACAGGACTGAGGAGGCTGAAGACTTGCTAGCACTGTTACTTATGGGTTGCCTGCAGCAATTCTAACTCCTCTAGCCTGGAAAAACTTAGTTGCAATAAAGAGTCCTACCACAGTCACCTATTAAGAGAGCATAAAATCCCATACAAACCTAATGCCTCTGGATCCAGGCCCCCGGTACCATGGAGATCTCTCACATGCCTTTTCAACAAACTGCGGTGCCCAGTGACAATCACTAGATTTAACACACAAATTCCAACTATCCCGAGTCTGAAAGGCTCATTCCCATCGTCCCATTCACAGCAAGGAGAAACCAGTGAAGGCTCAAATGTGATTAGGATGCCAGTCACAGTTACTGCCTTATAGCAGTGCTCAGCTTCAGCCCACATTTCAGCATGAAGGAATTGAGACTAATGTACAGTCATTGAAACAAAGCTAGATGATTACAGCAGGAGATGCACCACATTCATTGCACAACATTTTCCTTTGTGCTGCTGGAAAAACTTGTGCCCAAACAGACAAGAGTGCATTTTGATGTTAAATTACAGTGATCACCATCCTGTAAGGTAGTGGCAAAAAGCTACCACTTGAACAGCTTCTTAACTGCTTCAAGGATGCCAATTGTAATTCTTTTGTAATTCTTCAAAGGGCAAAATCCTAAATTCTTCCTGAAAATTTCCAGATACAGTAGTCACTGTTTTCTGACCCATCCACTAAATTCTTAGACTAAAATATTAAGGCTTTTTTAAAATCTATCTGTCACAGTTGCCTCTCACAGAGTACCCTCTACACCCATTGCACTGAGTAACTAGTGATAAAACAGCTTGCCTGATCACAAAGTCTGTTTTAAAAAGATAAGAGCTCCTTAAAGGGCTTAAACAGCTCTTGTATTGTTCAGGCATTTCCCCATGAACTCTCAAGAGCAGCCCAAATTCACAGATCACTGATCAGCTGATGGCAAAAATAGAGGGAGTTTATTAATGCTCTCTGATCAAGAGTATAGCTTTTTCCACTCAGGCTACAAGCAGATACTTTTAGCTTTTGAGGTCCCCAGTTCAATCCCTGGATGCCAGCCATGACACAGACCAAATGGTTCAAACAATAACTGAATAATCTCCACCCTTGAGATGGCCAGAATAAAGAATATACAGTGTTTGCCATGCTTGCTGATATCATGAGTTCTGACAGAAGCTCACATCACCCTGTTGTGGTGGTAGAGGCATTTGCATCTCCTAAGAAGTCCCATTATTGTATTATTGTATATATATATTGTATTACATTATTGTATTATATATATGTACATTATATATGTATATATATAATTGTATATATATACATGTGTGTGTGTGTGTGCAAATATACATTGATTCTCCGATACATATTTATTTTCTTTTCGTTGGAAATTCATGATCATCCAGGGAAAGCCCAGAAGATACAGGCTAGGTCTTGTAAAATCCACAAAAATCTAAAATTACTAAAAGCACCAGTCATTATCCTGTGAAGAAATTAATTTGGGTCCATAAAATTTTCAGGCTTTTATGACTTGGTTACACACACAGTCTGCCAGTGACCTGCAGCATTTTGGCACAGTCCAGCCACACACAAGACTATTCACTTGTTGACATTTGCTAATAGAGTTCCAGGTGGGCAGTTGTTCTCAGCCCTATACATAGGTGACACACTGAAGTTACTGCTTTTTGCAGCCTGAGAAGAAGACAGTCTTCACCTGAACAAGTGCAGGCATGCCAGAGAAGCTCAAACACACAGATCAGAAGAAAAAAATTAAAAAGCCAGTAAAGCAATACAATGGACCAGGCACAGAATAGGGAAGGCAGCAGGCAGCTGATCAAGCTCACATATTCATTCTGTTCCAAGCTGCAACTCAAAGGACAATCGAGTAAATATTTCAGTGAATTTCTAGAGAAATACCATTAATTACACAGAACACTATCAAAGCAGATTACATCTCACAGAAAGCACATTGTGGACTTCAGGGAAAGGTGAATCCTTGCATGAAAGAATGTGCCCAGTTATGCAACTCATGGGGAGAAGCTCCACTTTGACTCCACCCAAAGACCAGCTCACACCTGGAGCACAGAGTGTCTGGACCCTGTCATTTTAGCCCACACACTGCAGTTGTGCATTCTGCTCTCATTCCTTCCCGAGAATTACTTGAGACACCCACTGTAAGGCTTAGTGACACTTCAATTCCAGGGTGGAGTGGGAGGCTCTGCTTGGGTTCTGTACTGCAATCAATTACTATCATATCAGAAATTCCTTTGTGCAAATTAGACCGGCAGCTGATTTGAAGGGCAGAGAAGTTCATTTCCAGTTTCAGGAAATAGGGAGCACCAGTTCTATAAGGAGGGTCAAAGAGTGAACAAAAAGGCCAGACTACTTCCTAGGGCCAGGAACAAGTGTCTGACGGTGGTCAGCTAACCTCGCCCGCCCCACCAAGCCCTGAGCTTTCTTGCATACCTGAAGAACTGAAGCAAGGAAAGAACACATAGTTGGCACAGAAAGTGGTGGAACAAGTTAATGCGTTTGGGCCATGCTAGCTTCACTTATTGATAGCTTTACAGAGACCATGGAACCCTCCTCCCGTGCCCAGTGACAAATCAGACTGTCTTCTCAAGCACTGGATATTCAGGCCTACTAATACCCTCCCTGTTTATCAGCTTTCTCCTGCCCTAGGCTGGAGAGGACACGGTAACCCCAGCAGCCTGCCAGGGGCCCGGTGACACGGCCACAGGCAGCACCCCTAGTGCCTTGTCCCTCGCTCTCCCCTCCCTGCTGTCAGCAGCCAGAAGAGAGAAAGAGAACGAACAAGGACATCTTGTTCGGTCCCGTGTACCGAACTTCTCCATTCAGCTGCCCGGAGTCCGGCTCACAGACCGGCAACACGGACGCCAGAGACAAGGAACTGCAGCCCCGCGAGCACGGGCCCCGGCGTGGCCCCTTTCCCAGGGGGTCCTGGGAAGCCGCTTTAGCCCCCACAGCGCTGCCAGCGCCCGCGGCTCCGGTTTCAGAGTGGGAAGCGGCTCTGCGCGAATCCGGCACAAAGAGGCCCCTGTCCCCGCGGCAGAGCGGAGGCGCGGGCTCCGGAGAGAGGGAGGGAAAGCCTCGGCAGCCCCCAGTGACGGGGCGGCGGCAGCGGGCCGGCCCCGGGAGGCCGGCGGCGGGGCACCCGGCGAAGCTTAGGGACGCAAAGGGAGCGAAATTCTGGCAAGAGCTTCTCCAGCCCCNATGAGGAAACTTTTCCCTCACAGTTGCCAGCGCGTCCCGAGACACGCTGCTCGCCGCGGGAAGGCGGCGCCGAGACCAGGACGGGCTCCGCCGCCAGGACCCCCCGCACCCCCTAGGGCACAGGTCCGACAGGCCTCGGGCCCAGGGGAG
>VXBC01010271.1:1574957-1601374 GCA_013399945.1 Ploceus nigricollis | reverse complement strand
CCCCCGCCGCCGGCCCTTGATCCAATTAACGGGAGCGGGCTCTGCCCAGGCAGGTGGGGTCGGAGGAGGGTGCCGGGAGGGCAGCGCCGGCTCCCGTCGTCATTCCCCCCCCACCTCCACATTTGGAAGGGCCTGCAGCCGTGGGATGAGGAGGGGACTGAGGGAAGTCGGCCTGGCCGGGATCCCCCTCGTGGCGGGGTCGGGAGGGCGGCAGCTCTGGGAGGAGCTGCCCGCTCGGCCCAACCCTGAGTTCGGCTCCTGTCCGTGAGTTCGTTCATCTGTGTGCTGTACCGGCCAGCTGACCTGCGGGGCCCGGAACCGCCCTGGTGTTGGAGCAGGAGGTTCCCCAAAGCCTTCCACGCAAATGAAGTGCTGTGGTCTCGCTTGTGAGAGTGGAATGGGTCACTCTCCTTGGGCTTAGAGGGTGGCATCACCTCAGTTCGCCTTGGCATCTGTCTTTCTCTTTCAGCCCGATCTTGCTAACTGTTTTCAGTCACTCTTCCATTTCTCTGAAAACCTCTATCTTAATAATTCGGACCTCATCTCTTAAGTCCCCGAGTGCAATTTCCCCTGGGGCAGGGCTTGTACAGGGAGCACTACCAGACCTTGCTGGCCCGCCTCCTCTTGACTGCTTCCAAATGACTTGGGGCATAATTGCAAGGACCAACTGTGGGTTTGTAGTGATGTTTATTCAATTGGTGGAAAAAGGAAAGACTGAGAGCCTTGCATAAGGAAGAGAGAAAAGAGCATGCCATAAATCTTCCACTTCTCTGGAGCAATACTTGGGTGTTTTGCCTTTCTTTACAAGTGCCCTAGATTTCATAAGAGCCAGAAAATAACTGTGCTGATGCCCTTCACATACAGTAAAATTCTGTGTTAGAAAGTGGACTGGCTGTTGCAATCCTGTCCTCCAAGGCTGGAATGGACTGGGGAAGATAGGGTGCTCAGGTAAATGAGGTCATAATGATAGTGATCTTTTTGTTCATTTTCTTGGTATGGGCACCTTAGCAATGGTCATGGAAGAGAAGGAGGTCAAATAGCATGATATTTACTCCTTCATCTCTAGGGTTTTATATTTTGTTTTACTTTTTCATGGAATACAGTCTTGTTTTCATATGCATGGCAAACTCTGGTTGCTATAATGATATATACATCAGTATATATAATCTATATATTTGTATATGTTTTATACATTTGTATATAACTGTCTATTTAGCTAAAGCTAAAATTATTCATGCTTTGGACAAAGGTCCTGGAAACAAGGAGTCAGAACACCTAATGGTATTACTAATACCATGAAACTGATCTTAGTTACAATATAGCTTTACCAGACCCAGTGACAAGACTACTTGATTCTGTGGGAGAGAACCATGTCCCATAACTGAGGCATGGGACATCTGAGAAAATTGTACATCTGAGAAAAGGCATAATAAAATAAACCCAATATCCTGCCCATGCAGAATTCTACTCCTCTGACTTTGTTGCATACTGCAGTTCTAAGAGACTGTAAATACATGAAAGAATATTTTTTTCAAATTAGTCTTTCTCTTGCTTGCTCGGACTACCATCCAGACACTGAGCTGTGGGACATCAGGCCAGTGGCATTTTTTCTGTGCATGAATTGTGTACTGTCTGCTGTTCTTGCTCTTAGTGGATAATAATTACAAAAATATCTCGTGATTCTCTAGAGAGAAATCAAACTTGGTGTTAGTCATTGACACAAACACTCTATTTAGCACGTGACCTCATCTTGAGTACTGTGTGCAGTTCTGGGACTCAAAATTTAAGAATGGTGTTGAAGTCCTTGACTGTGTCCAGAGTTTGGCTTGCCTAGGTTGGAGGAAAGCAGGCTGAGGGGTGACCTCATGGCTCCTTACAGCTTCCAGAGAAGGGTAAGTGGAGTGGGAGATGCTGATCTCTTCTCCTGGGATCCAGTGATAGGATGCATGGGAGTGGTTTGAAGCTGCACCAGGAGAGGCTTAGACTGGACATTAGTGAGCATTTCTTTACAGAGAGGGTAGTGAAACACCGGAACAATCTTCCTAGAGAGGTAGCGAATGCACCAAGCTGTCAATTTTTAAGAGGCATTTGGACAATGCCCTTAATACCAGGCTTTGACAAGGTCAGCCCTGAACTGGTCAGGCAGTTGGACTAGATGTTCATTGTTGGTCCTTATTGTAGGTCCCTTCCATACGCAATAGCCTTTTCTACTCTTTTCTAGTCCATTCCATTTCTAAAAAATGTTGTGATAGCTCCAAGATGGAAATGTGTAGGTTACACTGGTTTTTGCTAACAAGTACACTTCTAAGACAAATGCTGTGTATTACAAAAGTGCCTGATGAGACTTTAAGACTTGCTAATTGGTTTGATGTATGTGTCCAAAACCAGATTGTATTAGTGATTATCATTTTTGTGTATGGCATTCTGATACAGCAACTAATACAACTTTGTTACTGTTCAGGGAAAGAGCATAGAGACTTGAGTATTTGTTGTTTTTCTGGGGAGTTTTTCTGTGCCTTTTCTAGTATGTGTCTATATTCTACCTATTTCATAGCTAACTGTAGTTATAGCGCAAAAAATAGTAGCACTTGAAACCAAACTCTACAGAAGGCATGGTTATGTACACTATTTTAGAACCTGTGTTCATAGCCTCCTGTGTGGATGACTATACCTTAATTACTCAGCTTAGTTACTGGTAGGCCTGAAGCCAGGACCTTACTGCTCCAGAGATGAGGAATAAGGTTCCCCACGGTACATGACTGGCAGACAGCAGCCTCCTTTGCAGGTGCGGAGGGAAGTGCTGGTACCTCCCTTTGTGTTGGTAGAGCTCTTCCTTCCCCATTCTTGTCAGCTTTGTCATGTAGGATCTAGTACTCTCTGAGCTGCTCTCGACAAGACTTTGTTATGAGCTTTTGAAGCGCCTTTTGTTGTTGATGGTGTTGATGCTGTTATTGATGTTGTTGCATTCCAACACCAGGTGAATTTTCTTATGGAAATGGTGTTTTGAATTTTTTTTGATTGCCGTGTTTTGGGCCCTTACCAAACAACTTTAATAGGACAATTTGATGCTCTACAAACTAATGAGGGGCGTATGATTTTACGTGCTGCACCAAATAAACAAGAGGCAGACAAAGACGGATCGCGCGTTTCAGGCTGGCTTGGCCCTCGCAGCCGCCTCTCGCTCCTCGGGAGCCGGAGGTGCTGATGGCCGGGGAGACCGGCAGGGGTAGGGGCGATGGAGGCGGGCAGGGGCTAGACAAGCACGCCGAGCTCTCCCCGGCCTGCCCCTGTCGATGGCGCTGCCCCTGCCCCTCTGCGGCGAAGGGTGGCGGGGACCGCCACGGCCGGCGAACTCGGTGCCGCTCCAGGGGCCGGGCCGAAGCCGCTGCCCCCCGTTCCCGCCCCGGTTATGAAACCGCGGGGGAGGGGCCAGTGCCGGCCGCCGGCCGCGGCGGCGCCGGGAGAACCGAGGCCGCGGGAGCACAGGTGAGAGCGGGGTGGGTTTTCCGCCCAGGCCGCGGGGGCCCCGGGCCGCGCCAGGGGCTGCGGGGCGGCCCCGCGCCAGGCCCGGAGTGCCGGAAGGGGGGCGCTGCCTGGGCAAGAGCCTTCGCGGTGCCCGCCGAGCTATATTTAACACGGACAGATATCCGTAACGGCTGTTCAGGAATTCTAAATAAGCTCAACGTGAGCACAGGCTCAGCCTAGCGATGCTGTGCGGGAAGGTGCTGCGGCTGCGGAGGGCGTTTGGCGCACGGCCCGCTGGCTACAGAGAAGGCCGTGGAAGGCCCATGCCTCAGGGGCCTGGTGGCGTTGTGGCCGGCAAAACACGGGACACGAGTGGCTGAATCCGATCGCCGTCAGAAGAGCAGTTCCGGTGTGGTTGCCAGGCAGTGCAGGAGCCCAATCCAAATACCAGGTGGTGGTTGTGAGGAAAAGTGGCCGTTATGCAGGAAGTACTTTCTGAGCCCATTTGTTGCAAGGCCAGTCAGCCCTGGCTATCGTCATAAAAATTCTGACCTTTTGCTTAGCTGAATCTAAAGAGCTCAGTGTGAGCTACCAGAGAAACAATTAGGGGATTATGTGGTTTCACAGATGTACTTTATGCAGATCTTTGGGTTTCAGGCTTAAAAGTCTAGTAGAGGCACATCTGTCAAAACATATTCTAGTGCTTTAGGATACATTAATTTTCATATGTGAACAAAGAAGGTTTTATTGAACCCGTTCCTCTCTTCAGTAGAGAACAACAAAAAGCTAGTGTCATCGCAATGAAAGAGGATGCAGGTCTAATCACTACCTTCAGACTAACTGGGATATGTTCCATTCCAGTTTTCCTCTCTGTCCTCTGGTTAGAAGTGTATGACAGTTTTACCTTCTGTGCTTTGTTTGCTTTCAGTGGTCAGACAGAATGGCTCCAGTGAACCAGCCAAAGGACAAGAAGCGTGAGAGGGCATGTCAGCATTGGCCAGAAGAGACAAAATCATCTGGGAAGAGGAAACGGGACTATGGAGAACGAGGGAATGAGAAACAAGAAAAGAAGTTGTTTGTGAGAAAAACATCTAAACCCTCAGGGAAAATTGGTAACATTTCCTCAGAATTCTTATTCTTTTTCCCTACCAGATTTACTGCAAATGACAGGCATTGACTAGTTGAAGAGGAAGAATGGCAAGAAGCATGTTCAGACATGAGTGTTCAGATGGGGTTAGATGTTGAAGTAATAGGCAGACTTGTGTTGGGGTAGTACATCCTCCAAGTTTTTGTCTAGTGAGTGTGTGTGCATGCATGAATGTTTAGGTTTTGAGACTCTGTACCCCTTGATAAAAGCCTGAAGCATTAAAGATGCTGTTACAGCTCATTTGAGGGTTGTCAGGTTTTATGGAATTCCTGTATTACCAGATCTCTGCTTTAGTGTCAGACAGACCAGTCTTGTTAATACATTCTTACTCTCATGCAATTCTGAATGCAGTTGTTACTTTTAAGGTTGGTGTCCTACACCATCCAGTCTGAACTGGTATTTGAGCCCCATTCTTTCCCTGTTCTAACTTTTGCTACAGTAAGTAGGAATACTTTCTACCTCTGTTCAGATTGTAAAGGACAAAATTTCCTCAAATTACTTCTCCTCATGTGCATTTTTTTCCTTTAGTGATTAACTTATGAAAAAGACCAAATCTTAAAGATTTTTGATGTAATATGGAGTTGTGATTAATTTCTAATATACTGGAAAGTTTAATGCTTTGCATTTATTTAGGAAGTTGTCTAGACTTTACCTACAGCAACTTGATAGAATCATTTAGGTTCAAAAAGACCTTTAAGATCGTAGAATCCAACTGTTAATCCAGCACCGCCAAATCCACCACTAAACCATGTCCTTAAATGCCTCATCTACACATTTTAAAAAATATCTTTAGGAATGGGGACTCATCCACTTCCCTGGGCAGCCTGTTCCAGTGGTTGACAACTCTTTCAGTGAAGAAATTTTTCATGATAGCCAATCTAAACCATTCCTGGTGTAACTAGAGACCCTTTTCTCCTTCCTATCACTTGTTACTTGGGAAAAGAGACCACCTCCCTTCTCGCTACAGCCTCCTTTCAGGTGGTTGTAGAGATAAATATGGTCTCCCCTCAGCCTCCTTTTCTCAGATAAAACCTTTCATTCCATCAGTGGTTTAGGAGATCACTAGGGTTACTGCCTTAAGTGGAGATACTATGTATTTTCTGTACAATTTTGGTTTAAGGATCCAGAAGTTACTGAAGTGTTTTTCAAAAGTCAGAGATACAGGGGTTCTATGATTTTGCACATTTCCATTGTGTGGTCTGTAAGTCCAAACTTGGAGGAGTTAGCAGGGTGAACAGTGACTGTGGAGGCAAAATGCTCTGTTGGAAAGGAGTTCTGTCTATAATTGTAGATAGTTAAAACATCTTCTGTAGTTAATTTAGCTACATGATTTTATTGTAACTTTGTGACCTGATTTTTGTATTTGGTAAGCATCTGCCATTCCTGTAAGATACTTAAGAAAAATGAAGCTAATCATATTTTTCCTGTTAACCCTTTCATAAAAAGATGAAGAGCTTTGTATTTGAGCTTTCCTATTCTGTGTTCCAGTTTGTATGTGTTCGGAATTTTTTTTTTCTCCTGATCCATATAGGACAGTTTCCGTTTCTTACAATTAAACGACCTTTTTAGAGGGTTTCTTTCAGCTGATTCTAAAAAGGCCTGAAGCCTTGTTTCTTATCCTTCATTGTAAAATGGAATCTGAAAAAAAAAACCTCAATTTCTCTCACGTCTGAAGAAGGAACTAATTGGAACTAATTGGATACCAATTCTTCAGTGAAAAAAAGGAATTAGAATAGAAATATTTATGTACCTATTTCAACAAGTGTGACAAGTGTTCTCGCTATGGGAACAAAGAAGTATACTTTTCTCCATCATTGCATTAAAGAAAGATTTAATTTAGATTCGAATCATATAGGATGATCCACATGTTTTCAGTCTTCTATGTTCGTTTTTTTTTTTTTAATAAATGTCCTTAAATAGCATTTGTGTTTCTTAAGAAATGCATTTGACATTTAGATCCCCTGGGGTGTTACAGACCATTGTTTTGGGGATGATTAGATCACAGACATGGGACTGAACAGATCTAATTTTTTCATAAAGGTTCCTGAAGACAAAAATTTGGAACATGAACAAAATCTAGAAACAAGCTGTGCTCTCAGCAAAAATCACTCTGAACAGAAAGGTTTTCAGGCAGTGAGGCATCAGCAAGTCTATTATCAAAAATAAAACTCTCAGCGCTGTAAGCAGACTGTATGGGCTACAGCATGAGCAGACAGAAAGTTCTGATTCACAGCAGGCTTTTCAGGAACTGTGTGGGAGCTCATGTTGCCATACTTGGGAAATTTTCAGGTGTTCCTGCTGATCACACATGTGACTTTTCTTTTGCTGTATGCAGGGGCTTACCACCTCCCATGGCATATTTCCAAGTTTCTGGGGCTTTGGATCGCAGCATTGCGTTTTGGGTATGAAACATTGAAATTGTATGTTGTCCAAGAGGTGCACCACGCCTTTAGTCCTTTCCTGTTATCTTTGATAAATCTGTGGAAAAGAGAAGGAAGGTTTAACAAGAGGAAGCATACACAAATCTCTGGTGATCTATGGGATGCACTGGACTCCATAATTGCAGAAGCTATTCCACCTTAGATGTATAAGAATTATTTAGAAGCTTTTATCTTGTGGCTGAAGCTTTTCATGGATGTAGCAGAAAATGCAGATATCTTCCTATATTGTTTCTATTGAATGAGCATGACAGGTGTTGCTAATCAGTAAATTTTACTCTTTTCCTCACTGGCAGGTTGCAGCGGAGGTGGATTTGTGATGAGAAACAAAAGAGTCCTTTCCTCTCAGCTGGAGCGGCGATGCAGCATTGTTCATTATGTCTACCAGAAAATGCTGGGAGGCTCCATTCAGGCACAGCTCAGGCAGGTGAGGAGTGTCTCCTTCAGGACCTGTTGGACATCTCAGCTCCCTACATAAAAAGATCTTCAACACAAGCAGAGGAACTTTAAGGGGCCTAAAAAGTTCCCCATATACACAGTTTGTGGCTCCAAGTCTGGTGCACCCTTATGTTTCTTAATCCTGTAAAATGCAAGAGCTGAGATGGCTTTCCCTTTTGGTTGACCCAGCCCTGACAATTTTTATTCTCTGTTAATTCTGTACTTCCTTGAATCATAATTTAAACTTGTCCGCTCTCCCAGCTGAGTTATTGCACAGTGATACTTTTGCATGCTGATCTGACTGTTTTGTGATAGTGTTCTTGTATCCACTCTACTTTGCCAATCTTGTCAGGTTAAGTGCTGATTTTTTTTTTTCCTCTTCACAGATGTAGTCTTCAAGTCCATAATGTTTTACTGTTTCATAGAGCCGAATGCCTTATTTGAAAATTAATTCTTCCTGTAACATCCATAGGTGGGAAGCACCTGGGCGAGCTTTGTTGTTAAGATTTTGTGTGAACTTACTAACATTAATGACAATTAGAAATTGTTAGCATTCCTTATTCAGAGAATCTCAGGGATGCTTGCAAAAGTCA
The DNA here is from genome assembly GCA_013399945.1 of Ploceus nigricollis. NCBI lineage: Eukaryota > Metazoa > Chordata > Aves > Passeriformes > Ploceidae > Ploceus > Ploceus nigricollis. Next base: position 1,593,293 of record VXBC01010271.1, on the reverse strand, counting down.
TAATTCTCTTTACTTTTTTAACAGAGATTGGAGCTGGCTTTTGTGCGTTCTCTTTCCTCATACTGCCTCTTTCGAAGAGCAAGTCCCTTTGACAGGAGAGTGACATGTCTGGAATGGCACCCAACACACCCCAGTACGCTAGCTGTCGGTTCCAAAGGTGGAGACATCATCCTTTGGGACTGTGAAGTACTTGCTAAAACCTGCTTCATAAAGGGGGTAAGCCTCTGTATGTGAGGAATGGGTGGGAGGGAAAACTGGAGTACTACGAAATACTGCAGATAAAAACAGAGGTTTGTTGTGAGAAGCACATAAGGGTCTTGGATTTCAGAGTAGCTAGTTATGGGTAGGAGATGCAACAGCATGAGTGTTCCCAAGTCCCAGACTGTTTTAGCACTGGGGAGAACTGAGGCATGGTGATTAAGTTCATAATGAATCAGCACTTGGTCTGTGCTCAGTGGAAAAATAATACAGCAACTGGCAAAACCAAGGGATGCCAGAAACAAGTAGGCAGAGAGGGTCTGTCTGGTTTAGGTCTCGATCTTTCTCTGCTCACCTTTTATTGTGGCAGATGAAGAAACATCTTTGGGGAGAAACAAGGTACCTTTATCTCAAGTGAGAAACTAAGGTAGTAACTAATGGTGTGTACATCTGGCATACCCCCTCATTGCTGTATTCAGCCATTTCCATTCCAACAGGGGATCAAAGACTTTGTACCTTTTATCACCCTTCTAAGTTAAGATACACATTGAGAGGTCTATCCTCCAGAAATTCCAGAGTCATCTTTCTCTTTTTGTAAATCGTGTGGTGCCAGACAGCAAGGGAGTACCTTGCCTGGGGACTGAAGGAATTGCAGATTTGTCCTTCAGGAGGGCAGCTCCTGGTTTAGACAACTGTCATGTCAGAGACATGGTTGTCTTTCCTGCTTAGAGGACTGTGGTGTGTTTCACTGTTACTGTTAAAGACATAGCAGTGCCTGCAGACTTACAGAACACACTTTTCTCCTTCCCCATCACTCAGTGGATTTTTCTTTTGTTCATCCCCTTCCTTGTAGATGGGAGCTGGAGGGGCCATCACAGCAATGAAGTTTAACCCTTTTAACCCTAGTCAGCTGTACACTGCGTCAGTTGCCGGCACTACCACCCTGCAGGATTTTAATGGCCATACTATCCGGGTCTTCACCAGCACCGAGGACTGGGAGTAAGAATACAGTAATGCTTTGGGCCTCTGTGTCCTGCTGGCAGAAAGCACTACAGAGAGCAAGAGAAACAGAGAGAGATATGTTTGTCTCTAATATGTGAGAGCTGGGCTTCCTCTTCCCCATATACTTGTTCTTTATCCTCTGAATTTCAGGGAGGCTCATTCTTTTTATTTTTCCTTGAAATGGGGTAGTGGGTAGGAAAGAGCTTTTCACTAATGGGGAGGGACTCTGATGCTGCTTACTTCCTGTTGTACATGAGTGAGTGAGGATCCAGTCGATTTCCTTACTTGTCTGTTCTTAACACATCACAAATCTCTGTGCCCTGGGGACCTTCTAATCTCTTCTTCTGCTAGCAGTGCTGCTTGTTGTCAGGTGGTTTTTACAGGACAATTCATAGTTCTCTCCATGCTTCTCCACAAATACCACTGACTTCAAGCAGTGCCTGCCATTAGGGTCACGCCAATTCATCCCACCAAGCTTCTGGTGCTTGTCTAAAATACCAAAATTAAGAAACTGGGTTCCTTCAGTAGTGAGTGAAAAGAGGAGATGAATTGCTAGAAGCAGCTCTCAGAATTATCTTCTCAAGACTGTTTTTTTCTGTGGACTCATGAGGAAGCCTGAGATCTTCAATTAGTTACTTGAGTTCTGTGCTTGGAGGTAAGTGAGAGAATTTGAGTTAGCTTTCACTTTACTTTCCCCCACCTAATTCTTTCTGAGTGCAGCTTTCATGGTTACTTTTTAATTTGGCTGTTCACCTGCAACCTTGTAATAGGGCAGAAGGTGAACCCAAGTCATGCTGGGATGACTGGTGGGGTGAGATAAAACTGCGAGAGATAAAGGAGAGATAAACTGCGTCCTGAGACCTAAGTAGTTGTTCTGTGAGCAGCAGATGGAGTGCACTTGAGTACCAAAGAGTTTGGGGACCCCCAGGTAGCACTCTTTTCTTCTGTCTTTGTGTAGGGTTTCCACTTTTCCTCAGTAGACCAGCTAGGGGAAAACAACATAACAACAATAACAATACAACATAATATAGAACATTACATTCCTGCCATGGGGTTAGCAGTAAGATTTGCACTTGGCTTTTCCTGCTTGTTGGTACCTTGAGAAAGACCAGATACAGCACTGGAAGCAGCCTGTAGGGAGCTAGTCAATGTTGTCTCTGTAAGAAAAGCTTGGTGCTGGGCTATAATGAGATTTTACATGGTTTGTGCATGGAATGGTGCTGGTGTTGCTTGTGATCTCCTAAGCATGGTCTGAGCCAGGTAGTTCACTGCAGATTAGTCCTACCTCCATAATAGAAGCAGCAGTCCTTGCTGCAAAGGTTTGCAGCCCAAACTTTGAAGGCTCAGAATGTGTGTGCTCAGATTTGAAACAGGTTAGAAAAAAGAGTTCTTGTGTATGTGCTCTGCTAGAAAGCAGTGCTTGTACCTAGAGAAACTGACAGTGTGTACCAGGAGGTGACTGTTAAATTAAGATTTTCACTTTCACTCTAACCTTGATGTCTCTTGGCTTTGTGTGTATTTCAGAAAGGGCCAGGAGATTCTCTCGGAGACATCAAGTTCAGTCCTTATGAGGCAGAGAAGCTTTATGTGGCATCAGGTGATGGCACCCTAAGTCTGCAGGATCTTGAGGGCAGAGCGGTGCAGGTGATCTCTCGTGCCCTGGACTGTGGCCATGAGCATCATAATGTTTGGTGAGAAGAGGGCACTGCAAGGTTAATTCTCTGTTCCTTGGGGTTAATGCTGTGTTGCTTCTTCATCTCTGCCAGTGTTAGGAGACTCTTGGTATGAATTGGTCCCATAGGGGAGCTTGGAGACAGGGTCCTGGTTGCTAGGCAGCCACAGAGCACGTAGGCTTTTACATTAGCTGAGTGTGCCACCCACATCTTCCCATGTTACTTTCTGGTGATGCCATCTCCTTCCTATCTTGCAGATACTGACGGCTTTTCACTTTATGAAGTGTGAGGTGAGAAGAGCAGGGTAACTTCCTTCTCTTCATTGTTGTCAGTAGTCTGTTTTGTCAGTGGCAGCTCAGGTAGCATAAGGAAAGCCATGCAATATTCTTGCACAATCTGAGTTTGAGTTTATTGAGTTTACCCTGTGGCCCTTATGCAGACTTCAGGCTCACCATGTTAATTTCCATGGCCTTGAATTTTTAGAATAATTTATCTTGCAAGTGAAGCTTTTGCAACAAGCTCCTGAAGGACCCCAGCTTTATTCTCACTGCCCTTCTCCCGGGAGAGCTGGCATTAAGACATATGTCTTTATCAGATAAGTTTCTATTCAATTTTGTTTCCTGGAGCATGAAGTTGAAACAGTTTGATGTGCAACTTTTCAGTCCAAAGCTTCTGTCTTTACTGCTGCTTCAGTGTTTTGTGGAAAATGTAATTTTAAAGCTGTTTCTCCACATTTGTCGAAGTCCCAAGGATGTTCTGATCTTTCCCAAGGTATTTTCGTGTGCAGGCACCATGTGGTTCTTCAGCCTCAATTATGTTCCACTGTTGCAATGTGTTACACTCCACCTAATAAGCACTTCAAAATGACTTTGAAGTTGTTTCACATTTCAGTCACAGACAAAGCATTGCTGATAAGCTGTCCTTCTTCCTGTTACTCAGGCCCATACCACCAGGTAGGAGATTGTAACTGTTGCAGTCTCCCGTGTCAGGGAGGAGATGTGAACTAGAATTCCACTGCCTTCACTTTCTTGTAGGAACGACACTGATTTGTGTCTTTCCCTCTAGTTGCTGGTACTGCAGTGTGGACGTTTCTGCAAGCTGCCGTGCAGTGGTGACAGGTGATAATCTGGGCAACGTGGTCCTGCTCAGCACTTCTGGTGAAGAGGTTTGTATGGCTCCATGCAGCATCTCCTCTACAGGAATCTTCATGGCTTATGTGCTTTCCTACTCTACAGGGACCCTGCAAAGAGGAGCAAGTGACTTGCAGCTCAGGAGATGAGTTCACTTATTGTCTGGGTGGTGAGAAATCCTCCACTTCTGCCACCCAGTAGACATTTTACATTGTTGAGTATAATGGTAATAATTTCTAAACAAGGAATTATTACCTGTCATGTGCTGCCCCTTCCTTAAGAGTATTTGCTACTAGCCAGAGTAATTATAGGGTAACCTGAAGATGTGAGCACCCTCTGAAAACAACCTTCACACTTCCAGAAACTTAATGCCATGATGGGAGTCATTTAGGAGGTACTGCTTTGCTGTGCACCCTTCCATGACCTGAGGGTAGGCACGGAGCAGTAATGCAGCGAATATTGGGATGGAAATTGCACTCCTGTCGTTGGACACGAGAGGGCAGGCAGAGGCAGACCGTGAGTCTAGAGTGTAGCGAAAGAGGAGAGAATAGTTGGAGTGGACCCTGTTTCAAGTGCCTGCTGTACTGTCACACTGGCACTGCCCTCTCTCCTGCATGTAAGGGTAATATCTGTAAAAGTTTGCCACCCGATGAGCTGTGGCCAGAGGTAACTGTGCAAAGTAGTGGGCAGAGTCAGGAGTGCTCTAAATGACTTGTCTTTATTCAGTGTTAGTTGCTGACTTACTTTTTTTTCCCCCTGAAAAAATGTGACAGTCTTTTCTGCAGTAGGGAGCTATCCATTATTCTAGGGAGGATGGGCCAGCTTCAGCCTTTAGATTAGAGATAACCTTCTGGCTTTGTATAGAAATTTATTCATGGCCGCTTTGTGTTTATTTGTTGTTGTTGTTAATTGAAATATTTGTCCTACCCTCGTGTTTCTTTGCTGACATGTTTCTAGAAGCCAATTATATCTTCTTTCACTTTTTTTTACTTAAAGGAAGGTTTTTTTGGTTTTCACACAAAGCAGTTTTTTCCTTCTTGTTATCTTGGCAGAAAATTTTCTCTACATGTTCCAGTTTGTTTAAATCTTCCTGCAAGTGAAAGGCTGGCACTGCTTAAGGTCTTCCAGATGTGATCTTGCTTTGTACAGTGGCACTAATACTTCCCTCCATGAAGGCCTGGGATTGTATTTTCTCATAGCTGTAATAAATTGTCAGATCAGAGTTTTTCTAGAATGAAATAGTTATTTCCCAAGGTCATTCTTTTCCTTTCTTGTTTCTAGTGAATACACTCTTGGTGTATTGTAGAAGATTTGTTACTCTATAAATGTGAGACCTCTTTACTTGGCACTAGGAGATTATAATTTCATTTCTTTACTCCAGATCTTGATTATTTTTTTCTACATGATTTTCTGTTTGGTGCAGGTCTGGAAGCTGAAATTGCACAAGAAGAAAGTGACTCATGTAGAGTTTAACTCCCGATGTGAGTGGATGTTTGCCACAGCATCTGTGGATCAGACAGTCAAAATCTGGGACCTCAGAAACATCAAAAACAAAACAAACTTTCTTCATGTGCTTCCACATGAGAAACCTGTCAATGCAGGTGAGTTAAAGATTTCATTGCATATTCCATTGCATTGGATTTCTGCAGAGAGTCCACTCGGCTGAGCTTTTATTGTGGTGGCAGTGTTAGGTTTTGCTCAGATTCCAAGTTGCATGGTAATTAAAGCAAGGAAGCTGTTGGGAATGTGTGGCCAGAGGCAAGGAGGTGGCTAGGGCAGCTGCAGCACCTTCTTAAGGCTTGCCATACAAACTGTGACACTGTACCTTAGAAATGAGTTTGAAAACAGCAGTGGCTGAGATTAGGAAACTGAATTTATTGGGGCAATCCCTATAACAAGAGCAGAGAATGGAACTCAGACCTCTGTTTCTTGGGTGCAACTTTACCAGTTGATGGAAGTCCAAACTGCAGGTGTCCATCTCATTATTCCACTGTCTTTCCATCTGAATGGACAAGTTCTTTTCTTTGCAATGTTTCCTCCTGTGATTCTGAAATGAGAAAAAAATTTATTCTTAGGTAACCCAGCACGGTAGGTTTCAGCTTACTTTTTGTAAGAGTTTTGAGTTTGTTTGAGACAGGTAGTCTGTCTTGTCCAAGTCTTACCTATTGGGACACACAGCCATATTCACATCCCAATTAAAGAAATAGTGATGGATTTTCAGTCAGCGAAATGTGATACTTACATTTCTTGTAAGTCACAGCACTGTGATCTTTAGTTTGCTTTATTGTCCCACTTTCCTAGCTTACTTCAGCCCAACACATGGTGCAAAGCTTCTGAGCACAGACCAGCACAATGAAATCAGGGTTTACTCATCTTCAGACTGGACCAAGCCACAGCATCTGATTCCACATCCACACAGGCAGTTTCAGCACCTCACACCTATTAAGGTGAGTTAAATCTAAGAGGAGTATATTGGTGTGAGCACCATGCTTGGTGCTAGCAGCTGTCTGCAAATCAAAAATGGTCTGATTTCTGGTCAAGATACTACACTGGTGGGTGGATATTTACACTGCTGCAACTCCCAGTGGAGCACTGTTCCTCAAGCTGTGAGTGGGATATAATAAGAGTTGCTCCCAGTGTCAGTTGTTTGGATTGCATCAGTGCTGAGCTCTGTCCCTTTCTCTAAGCTCTCCATGACTCTGTTTCCTGATCAGGCAACGTGGCATCCTCGCTATGACCTCATTGTCGTAGGTCGCTACCCAGACCCCAAGTTCCCCGGGTACACACTGAACGAGCTGCGAACTGTGGATGTGTTCGATGGCAACACCGGCGAGATGGTTTGTCAGCTCTACGATCCAAATGCTTCTGGGATCATCTCGGTGAGCTGAGCTCTGCAGCTGAAAGGGCTGTCAATAATACTGCTCTGTCTCTGGGAAAGAGGCATGACTTAGGGACTAGAACCATATCCAGTTTATCCCATGACAGCATGAGTCTGTCAAAAATATGGCTGCCAGCTAAAACTGCTGACTCAAGCAGGGTTAGTCCATAGTCCTTTGTGGGGTTTTTGTGATACTCCTAGGGAACACTTGTTTTTCCAGATGGTTTGTTGCTGTTATATAAGCTGTGGTGCTCTTATGACTGTTACATAAGCAGTGATGCTCTTACAGACTCTGTGTTTTCATTTTCAGCTCAATAAATTTAACCCTATGGGAGACACACTGGCTTCTGGCATGGGTAAGTAAAGAGAACCTGAGGCACTAAATGTGTGGGTTCTAGTCCCAGAAAAGGGCTGGCTTGTTACTCCATGCCATCCATGAAGCAGTAGTAGAAAACAATGGAGGGGGGAAAGCCTCTTCCTGCTAGGCTGTACCATTTCCTTTTGTTTAATTTATCTCATTTCCTAGGCTGCAGAGCCAAGTTTAGTCAGCTTTTCACAGGCTGTGTGGGATTAAGTTAGCTGGCTATAGATTTAGGTCTTAGACCTGTGACAGATGACACTAGGAATTACGTATATTTCTTAGATAGATCAAATTTCCATGGCTATGTGGACACAGCACCTACAATAACTATTTTTGTATCCTCTATACTTTGGAAATACCTTAGAAAAAGTCTTTTGAATTTCTGGCATTTAAGTGACATAGCCTAAGGTATTATGGTTGATCTAGAGTTTCTGATATACAGTATTTAATTTTTCTTCTCAGGCTTTAATATTCTGATCTGGAACCAGGAGGAGATGGCAGCCAAGAAGCATGAACATCTCTTGAAAGCCATGACAAACGAGGAGATTGAACCATGAGAGAACAGGGGATTGGAAGCTGGAGTTCATCCAGGTGTGGAGGGCAGAGGCAGGCAAACCCTGGCACAAGCAAACTCAGAAGCTAAGTTAATGTCTGGGGAGCTGTAGGAGATGAAAACAAAAAGCAATGATTCTAAACTGCAGGGAAGGAAGTAAAAAGAGACGGATCTAGAGAACTGATTTAGTATTTTGATCCTTTCTGAATCCCAGGGTACAGACTCAGTTGTTGGCAGTGGGCAGTATAAGCCATGCAGGGAATTAGACTTTGTCCTTCCTCCCCGGATCTGATGTTGCTTCCCTGATTCTCTTGGCCTCTGTTCTAGAAAGTTGTGTCAGTACTTGGTTCTTCCAAGTGGAGTTACTACTCATTTTCTGAGGCACTAGGAAAACTTCAAAGATGTTCCCAGATTTTGCTGAAGTTACTGCTTTCAGCTTACCATATGTGTTTGTCATCACTTGTTAGAGGTTCCCATTTCCTGTAGTCTGCAGTGGAGCAGCTCATGACAGGGTCCCCAGCCTGTTCTAGTTCAGCCAAGTTGAGAAACCATTTGCTAACAGGATTGACATCCTGAAAAGATAGAATGTTCATGGATAGCTTGGGTATCCTACAAAACACCAAGCTCTCCCATATGCAGGCTTGGAAAATGTGTTGGTCAAGACATCAGGCTTAGCCTGTTCTCTGCTTGCAGCTGTTTAACTGAACCACAAAGAACAGGATGCCAGAGGTCTCTATCATTGATTGCAAGGACAGTACGGAGCTGGGCACCTACTGATTCTGTAGTTTCTATTTTCTTTCTATTTTCAGAGTTCTAGGCTGTTTCTTGCCAATGATTAGGTAATTTTTTTCACCCATGCCTATGTGCTTCAGAATGTTTGTTAAGTGTTATAAAACAGAAATGAGGGATTTCTTCCAAATACCCCTGCTCAGCGCCAAATCTCAAGACTGTTGTTAAAGGGTTAAGTTTTGCTTTTTCTACTTTGTTTACAAGGCTGCTGCTGTCCCAGAGGTTGATGGGATGGGATGGGCTCTAGGCCTGTACAGATTCTCCACATTCACGTTTATAGTTTTGCAATATTAATATCAATAAAATTTTGTACTAAACTAAAATTCTTTGATAGTGGCTGCTTTGAGGATACTGCTGAACTGCTTTTGTAGGGGAGAAGTTTGAGACCTTTCTACAGGAGGGCTATGAGACATAGTACTGGGTCTGCAGCAGACCCCTCCAAGTTGGACAGGATGCATCATCAGCTGTATCTATGAATAGCTGCTGCAGTCAAAACCAGTTTATGTCAAATCTCCCTGTGCAGTGTGTGAGATTGTGAAACAGGGAATTCCTTTAGCGGGGGTATGCTGCGGTAAATTCTGCTTTCCAACACTGAGCACACTGATGCTAACCTTGTGAGCTCCTAGAGAAGAGGAGTAGAGTTCAGTGCGAAATTGATTTTAATAATGAAATGTATTGGAACAAGTACAGAAAGTCATTCACAGTCAAAATGTCTAAATCATCATAGAAACCTTTTATGTGTATGTGCAAAATTTGGTGCCTTTAAAAATAACAGGTCTGGTCCTCTTAAATGCACTTTCTATTACCTCTTTCTTGTGCCTGTTCTCACAGGCAGTAGCTTTTTCTTTATGACTGTCTTGCTGTGCAGGAGACCTAGTCTGTATCTTCAGAGGACAAAAAGGTGAGAAAGATGCTGAGAACAGCAAGCTGCTTCTGCTGATTTAGGGTTCCCATGCTGGCAGATGCTGATTACGGTGTGGAGAAAAGTCCCCACGGTACTCCTTAGGGGGAACAAAGGAAATGTTTGTAACCTAAGAACTGGCTTCTGCATCCAAGAGGGGAAGGGAACTGCACCAGAAAGGGAAGTAAAAGTAGGAAGTGAATGTGCAGTATCACCACGTGAAGAGCCTGTGCTTCTGGTGCCTGCTGCAGTCTCTCATTTTCTGCCAAAAACTACAAGGCAGGTAGTGAGCACTTGGTTTGAAGGTCTCTGCAGCAGCTGCAGTGTGCAGGGAGGCCAGGCTGGAGAAAGAATCACACTTGGGACAAAAATCCCAAATGTGTCAAATAAAGGAATCCACAATCACCTGCCAGCTCTAATCCTTAATGTCTGTTGCCCATCCAGTTGGGAAGATAGGAAGAAAAACTACAGAACTTGGCATTTAATCTAGTCTTCGGTAAACAGCTCTGCTACATCTCTTAATTACAGCATAAAAACATTCTGCTAGTAAAGCATATTCCTTGGGCTGAAATCTGGACTACCTGGAGTACTGGATACTCCCTTTAATACGTCCTTGAAGTTCAGATGTGGGAAGTAGAATTTAAACTTGGGATCTTTAGACAGAAACCAAGTTTCTTATCTAGGGGGACTTTCCTTTCTAGAGCCAACATTGCACAAGAAATTGAGTGTGGGTTTGCTTTGGTCACAGGAATTGCTCTCTCTCATGAGAGAGCTTTTTTGGGTTCTACTCTGATTCTACTCCGGGCCAAATCCTAGGACTGATTGAAAACTGCTAGGTTTTCAGGCTTGTCCTGATTTCAGTAGAGTCTTCTCTTGACCCACAATATGAAGAGGGGAAGAAAACCCAGTTGCCAGCAGCAACTACTTGACAGCAACCTCAAGAAACACTTATATGTCTCCCATCATCCGCAGCAGTTCCCTCTGCTGGGACAGTAGATGAGTCTTGGTGCACTGTTGGTGAGCTGCACCCTCAGCTCAAGCCCAGCATTTCTACCATCAGCAGCACTACGGTGTGAGGGAAAAGCACTCAAAGTAGGTTGACCCTGAAGGGAAATGCAACTGGATGTGACAGCTGCTGCAGGCCCAAGCTTCTCTGCCACAGTCATGGTGAGTGGTAACATTTACAGTCACTTGAAAGGAGGAAAACTTCAAACTGGCCATGTTGGGAATCCTAGACTGGGTAAGCTGTATGAGGACCAGGGCACCAGACAGTATATTGGCTTCAAAGTTAAGGTGTCATTTCCTTAGAGTAGCTCAGTTCTTTTTCTCAGTTATTTCTAAAGGATGTCACCTTTAGAAAGCATCCAGAAATCAAGTCCAGTTCTGTTCTGGGAAGTAAAGGCCAAAATAGAAGAATGCTGAGTAACTGAAGGTGCCCATTCATCCTTAGGGGCAACACAGCTCCTTCCTACTGCCTGGGAAGGAGTTGAAGCAACTGTCAGGCCTGCTCTTCTCCTTCATTGGAAACGTGCCGGTAGCCAGGGGGCTGCGACTGTATGCGAAAGAGTACAGTCAAGAGGAGAACAATAAGGAGAAGGAGAATGGATCCACACACAGCCAAACCCACAAAGAGTTCTGTAAGGGAGAAAATAAGTGGTCAGCATGGTATCATCCAGACTTCCCCCTTCTGCCACACTCTGGTCAAGCCTGGGCTCACCTGTGTCGTGCATGCTGCTTGATACCCTGCATTCTTGCTCCCAGTCCTGGGGAACAACAGGATCTGTGAGTTCCAAGAATCTTCGCAATGGGCATTTATGCTGACAGCCAGGGATTGTCAGTGGGAAGGGTTCCTTCCCACTCTCATTCCGGTAAAACATCTCCACAGAGAAGTTACTGAAAATGAAACAGAGCAAGGTGGTTTTTTTTTTTTCTCTAGTTGAAGTCATCCCTTCCCAAAAACTAAGTGTGCACACCCTTTCCTTTATTCTGGTGATAAGTTTTCCTCATGAGTCTTCCACTAGGAGCAAGATTGCATGCCCCAGGAGTGGAGCCTAGCCTAGGTATCTAACCCTCGAGGTGAAATCACAGCAGATGTCTTTACTGCAGCCCTCACCCATCATCCTCTTGGTACAGTTCAAATAAATGACATGAGGCGTATGGTGCTTGGATCTTGTTGTAGACATCTAGAGCCATCTGCAGTGCCACAAGTGTGGTGTCATGCTGAGAAAGAGGGAAAAAAACCAAATCAGTCACCCTTAGGGATGTGGCAGGGCAGCTCAGACCATACCAGTAACGGACAAGGCAGTGCTGAGGGGATGTCACCTTTGTAACTTCCATCTGGAAAATGGGAGAGGAACTGTACTGCTACAATTGTGGTCTGTGATGGTGCCAAAGAAGGGGAGGAAGTGAAACAGCCATATATATACTGCACTGTTTTTCTGAGAATTAATCTCTAGAGAGCAATTTGGAAGAAATGCTTGGCTTTCCAGGCAGTAGGCTGCTGGAAAGGGGAGACAACTGTATCCACACTTCTGAAACATCATATTTGAGTAGCATCAACCCATCTAGCAAATAAATAGTGGCTCCCCAAAGTCTGCCAGTCCCGTTCATGAGCTTGAGCTAACAGGAATAAGGACACATTGGGAATTTTCCTCAGGGATCCCAGAAGAACGATGCCAGATACTGCATCTCCCACCCAGTCAGAGGCAAAGATGCATGTCCTGATCACTGCACAGGCTGTAGGGAAGCTAGAAAGGGTTAAAACTATCACCAAGCCCCAGTCCCCTGTAAGCAGGAGGAGATGGCTAAAAGCCAGCCCCAGCTCTAACTTACCGCTGAATAGGCAAGTAGTTTTAGGTTCTGATGGGCAGAAGCATTTGCTGCTTTGGTTAGATTTTTCCTTATGTGATCCAGCAGAACCCCTGAGGAAAGAGAACAGCTGGTAAGAGGCAAAAGCCAGACACAGCAGCACAAGGCTCCCTCCCTGGTGCACTCACCGCCTTGCAGACGAGCTTTTTCTACCCGATTGTGGATCCCAAACAGAAATTCAAAACCAAAGTCTTTTAGTTCCTTCAATTGAGTCATGACTTCTGGAGTCACCCATCCAGGCAAATCCATCTTGTGTGCTTGCTAGGAAGAGAAACAGAATATTCATGTGCAGGTAGCACAGGTCAGAGCAAGGTGGGAGAAGGGGAAGGTGTCTGGAGACCTGCCCATACTGCTGCTGCTTTTCTATACTATTTTAAATATGCAATATGCCCCTTTCCTATTTGTGCTTCTGACCTCACACTGCTATGCTGCATACAAAGAATATATGTGGGTTTTGATGTTGTTCCAGAAAATAGTAATGAGAAAAATAAAGATTGCAACCTAGGAACTACATTTCTGTGAAAGCACAGCTGGAATGCAAGGTTATGTTGTAATTGATACAATAATCTTAGGGCATTAAACTTTACATGTGGCTAATTCTGCCCTGCAGATGGCATGCAGTCAAAAGAAAAAAAATCAGATAAGTGAGTGAACACAAACTCAGGGTTTCTGGTATATGTGCACCTGTTTCCGTGGAGGCTCTGAGGGCCACTGAAAGACACTAGACAAAGTTAGGAAGTGCTCTGTGGACAGAACAGTGGGATGCACCACTGACAAAGCCATGTACTCAAACCCAGGAGCCCGCGAACTGGGAACCAAGAGACGAACTTGCTTTGCAGCCAACCCAGTACATGAAAAGATTAGTTATAATGGCAGACAAACAGCAGTTGTGGTTTCCCAGCATTACTGAGAACAATTTTCTTTGCCACATCCCATTAGACTTCCGGAAATTGAGGCTGAATATCCTTAAGGGCCCATTCTGTCTGAGCGGTTCAGAGAAATTCCATCAGCAGCTTAGATATTTAGTTAGTTCTTCATTAATTTACAAAGAGAACAGCCGGTAAGTTCAGCTATTTCTTGGACTTTTTTTATTGTCTCCATCCAGATAGCAGAATGACTCTACTGGCTCAGGTGAGAAAAACAGTCCTCTTCAGGGCACTTTCTGCATGACTTACTAAAAAGGAGAAAGACCAAAGGAGCTGAGAAGACCAATCAGCCTGAGGGTACAGTTCTGAGTGAGAAGCACTCTTTCCTTAACAACATTCTGGTTTTGCTTTGGGAGTGTGGGCTGTTCTCCAAGCTCTTGGGGATTATAGTGGTTGTCAGCTGGCCTTCCAGGCCCAATCTGCAAGCTCATTAAGTGACTCTTGAAAATGAAGAAGATCTGAAATTCTTGATCTCTCTGACCAAAGGATATTTTTTTTACCAATAGAAGTTGATTCACTGTGATTGTTACAAGACAGGAAATGAGGTTTTTGATACAAAGGGCAGATTCACATAGTACAATGCAGCTCTGGACTGGAATATTCTCAGCTTGCAGCAACCCAAGCTGCTACTTTACATAGAAAAGTGCTATTCCCGGCTGATTTATCTTTTACACCCCCAAAATAGTGCACACCACTGTATATCACTGCCAGCAAGTGAAGCAGTCTTGCACACCCATAGAATTAGTGTGACAAGTGTCAAAATGCTTTGGTTTACTGCGTCCATAATTCAATAATTAACTAGTTTGACATGAAAGATCACACTGTACGGTTATACACCAAGAAACTTGTGTGTAACAACTTTAAGCATCCTGGATATGTGACCTTTAGTTTAGCGTTACCACAGCACAGCTAACCCAATTTCTGATTTTGTTTAAGTCTTCATGAGATGTGCTTTCAACAGAAATCACCTCAAATATAGAGTTTGGTGCCCCCATCCCAAATGGTAAAGGGTTAACATCTCTCTCTAGAGTCTTCCTCTGACAAAGGAAAATAGGTGAAAAACAGATGTGAGTGAACCCCACTTAACTTAGGATAACATTATTTTCTTTTAGATATGGCATTAAAACAAGCACAGAAAGAAAAGTGATTGATTTAAAGAACCAGAGGGGTAGGGGTAGCACCAGCAATAGTCCTAATTAAGGTCCCAACTTAAATAATAAATTTAATGTTTCTTCAGTTTGCAGAGATTTCATTTCTACCCTATTGGACTTAGGCTTGTCAACAGACATCTAAAGATTTCAGATTGCAGTCATTTTCTAGTGACTTTCAAGAGATACATATTATGCAGGTAGGACTTTTTCTGACATGATATATATCTGAGCTACAAAGTGGGAGGTTATAGAGTGCAAAAATAGGTAGTTCTTGGCACATGCCTCTAGTGAGTGGGAACTGTTATTATTCTGAAATTAGATCATTACTTCTAATTGTAGGGTGAAAAGTTGTTTCATGAGATTTTATAAAATAATTTCCACCAAATCTAGTGAATCCTAAAGACCAGATTCCAGTGGGTGTAAGATGATGGCCAGACTTACTTCACAGAACAGTGTGTCATACACACTCCATATACTCTCGAGAGAGATATCCCGGATCCCAGTCTCCTTTGCCACCATCTGCAGGAATTGCTGTAGATTGGAGAAAAGAGAAAGGTCTTCAATTTTCTAATCTCATACTGTATTATACGCACTGGTATCCCTTCCCTTTTCTCAGAGCTCTGATTATACGGAGGTGATAACTACAAGCCTAGAACCACCTTATCTCATGTAAACAATCACTTACCCAATTCTCTTTGGTCTTATTTATGTATTCTGCTGAGTGCCGTGTTTCAGTCTGTAGCTGTTCATACCGTGGACAAGGGGTCAAAGGGAACTTCAGTAGCTGGGCAGAGACAAGAGCAGTTGGGTCACCAAGAATGCTGGAGTAAAGAATTCGCAGTAAATGTCCACAACTGTAATGAAACCCTGACTGCATCTATAAACAGCCTCACGTACTGCCTGCTGACATGCTCCCGATCATGTGTGGTCTGCTCAGGTGTTGCACCTGACATGTTGAGTGAACCCAGCCCCTGAATTCTCTTATCTTTTTCTGAAAACAGGAAAACCTCTGCAAGGTAGGTCCCAGGAGAAGATCAAGATAATCTGAATAAAGACTATAACAAATATTTTTGGACACTACACTACTTGAGTAGTCAATACATGTCTTTGAGATGAACTTACCCTTTCGTCAGACTCAGGGACTGTGTGCACAGGGATAGGCTGCCAGGAGATGTTAGGGTTGAACATCTCTTGTCCTCCTGGGGGATAGAGGCCTGCCAGATTGGCCTCTGCACTCATCAGCGTCCGATCACAGTCTGTGCTGCGGATGAAGATCTGCCAGGACAGGGACAGTGCACCATTACTAACGCTCCTACAAGTGGTGATGCTCAGGCACAGGATAATGCACTCACCCAGGAACACTGCCAAGTGCCCTGCAGCTGCTCATGGACAACAGGGGAATAGGAGTTGAAGGGACCAAGCCTGCTGATGTTGGCCTGGACAAAATGGTAAGGACACACACAAAGACAATCTGCTGTCTAATACTGGAGATGTCTGGTCTGGATCAATGGGGGGATACCCAGGTGCAGTGTGCAAAGGTTAGAGATAGAAAGGAGTCTCAGTCTGAGGAAGGGTTAGAGAAGAGGAAGACAAAGATGCAGAAAACTATGGGTACAGATAGGAAATGTGCTATATTTGCAGAGCAGGACTGAGGCAAACGCCTGCATTCTGTTGTCGGTTCTAGGAATGACTGACTGTGCTCAGGAAAAGAAATGACTTCTTCAAGCCTCAGTTTTTCCATCTGAGAAACAAAGACAAGAGTGATCTGATGAACAGGAGAGTAAACAAAACCAGGGAGGGCTGGGATTTTATCTGATCATTGTGGGTTCTTGGGATTAATGGGCCAAACACTTGACCATTCTAGAGCTCAGAAGAGAGAGCTCTGAGCCAGAAAAAAGGAGAAATGAGAAAAATACAGCAATGTTCAGAAGGTCAAAATGGCAAAACTTTAGTATTCTGGTATCTGTGTACTGAAAACAGTTAAGGGGAAACTGGAGAAATCAGTGATAAAACAAGAGGAACAACAGAAAATCATAAAATAATGTCCCAGGAAACAGCATGTTTGATCTGCAACAAGAACAAAAAGCCTGAAGAATGAAATATAATGTAAAGATAGTGATTTTTTTAAGTGTTAGGAGAGAAACATAAAATATATATATACTCTGTATAATCTCTCTCATGTGAAGTGTACCTCAGAAACTTTACAGTCACAAGAAAAAAACCCAACTGGTCCTTTCTCTGACATCAATGTCTGCCCACTTTTACCTCTTAACAGTGGTTTGAAAAAACTGACCCTGTACTCATTAGACAGATTTGCTTTTATCCTTGGTAAGCGCTGAAGAAATGAAATATTTTAAAAGATAAGGACCTAATTCTAGAAGTATCATAAAAACCCCAAGCAATTAAGCCCTGAGTGTACATGCTTTCTTCAGCACCTTTTGCCAGGCTCCAGCTTGTCGCTGAGTCAAGTGACAGACGGTCATATGGTGTCACCCAGAGGCAACAATTCTTACAAGGGAGGTTGCTCAACTTGAGCAGGAGTTCAGGCTTGGTTAGCAGAACAGCTTTTGTTTGCACATCTTGGTTTGTTTTTCTTTCTCAAGCAAGAGAAGGAAAAGAGTTCCAACTCACAGAAGCTGTATAAGAGTGAAGTATGTTTGGAAAGGAAATACTGAGGATAGTTAAAGGATCTGTGTTTGAGCCAATGCTGGAAGTTTTGTTGATGAAGTAAATGTCAAAGAAGGGATGTAATCTGAACTGTAACAAGCTGGGTTCTTACTGGGAAGCCCTAGAAGGGGAGAAACAAGGATTGTGTGTGGGGGATTGTGTGTATGGGGATTCTTAGTTTGCCTCATCTGTTCAATCAGCTTAATTGAGCTCAGATAAAATAACTGAAGTGGTGCAGAGTCTGTAATGGGACAAGGGGTGTTGGCTGCCTGCTATCCATCTGAACCAGCCTCTCATCTGGACACCTGTTCATGTTTCAATTGACTCAGTACCAGTTGATTATTAGCAGAGGTACTTGGGAGGATTTTTGATTTCCTTACTTGTTTTTATATTTTATAATTTCACCTGTGCTTACAAGGGCTCTATGACTTTTTCCAAAAGAAACCTACCAGTTTCTCAAGAACTATTATAAAGTGTGAGGACATCCTAATGAGAGAGAGGGGAATGAATGGCTTTGGGCAACTGTAGCTGTCAATACTTTACAGTTAAAAGGAAATGAGAGGGTCATTGCTGGCCAGTAACTACTACTAATATTTACAGGCTCTGGTAAGATTGTACCTCAAGTGCACTGGGGAGGGCAGGGCCAGCACGGGCTGCATTCTTGTGAGCTATTGTAACAGGAAAAAAAAAAAATCTCACAAGCTCGAGTAAGAAACAAATACCAGCTACAACAAACATTGCTGTTTAATTCCCTGGGCTTCAGAGTGGGCAGCTCGAGCAGTCTCACAACTCTGGCTGGATTTGCCTTCACATCCGCTGCGAGGGCAGCGCTGAGACTGGGCCGATCCATGCCCCGCGGCCAGACTCAGCATAGAGCCTGTGCTTGGGCTCTTTTTCCTGCAGTGGGAACGGGCTAAGGAACGAAAATACTTGGAGACGAGTCCCGGCGCCGGCGTTTCCCTTCCAAAGGAGCCACCCGCAGCCCTGGCCCGCGCGGCGGCCCGGGCCCACCGTGGGGCGGCCGAGAGCGCCGCTCCCCGAGCCGGGCGGCTAGCACTGACCTCCTGCCGCCGGTACGTGTCGTTGAGGAAGTCGCGGTAGCGCCGCCGCAGGGCCTGGCCCAGCTCCCACTGCTGCCGCATGCCCACCTGCAACGGCACCGGGCGTCAGCGGCGGTGCGGACCCCGGTCCGGCACCCGCCGCCTCCCCCGCCTCGCACCGCACCTGCGTGAGTTGTCC
>VXBC01010271.1:1540154-1572315 GCA_013399945.1 Ploceus nigricollis | reverse complement strand
CGGGAGGGAAGGGGTCACTCTCTCGGCCTGGGTCCGGAGCCCAGCGCCGGCCGTAATGCGCGGTGTCTGCCGGCGGGGACTGAGCACTGTGGTCGCACTGTGGGAGAGAGTCCCTTTGCTAAGGGGGTCGGAGGCGTCTGGGGAGCGGTGTCAGTCTGTCGTGGCTGTTGTCGTGCATCTGAAGAGCCCGGGTTTCTGTTTGCTGTCTCCGGACGTGCTATCAGGAGATGTTTACTTGCTTTGCGGTAACTTGTTAGCTTTCCCCTCTGCTCAACTTTAAGTTCTCTGTGTCGTTCACCTGTTGAATCCTGTCAACCCAGGTCGCGAGTTTTCTAGGACAGAAACTTGTCCGTACGGCTGTTAGTTTGCATGGTGCTGTTAAAAGGTAACTTTGCTTACACTGGTGGTTACTCTTCGTTTTGCCGTTTCATTGACGCCTATGCTGCTCAAGTGCACAGATCTGTCAAGACAGGATTTTGTTATGGGCTGGAAGCAAACCTTAGATCACCGGTGAAAGAGAAATGCTCCGTCTCCTGAAAATTCCTTTCCTTCTTTTCTTTTTCCTAAAGGGACAGCTGGGCTCTTCCCTGGAAGGCTTTTTTGAGGGAGTCTCCAGCACTGAGTCACGTTTCTGACTAACAATTTGGATCACTGTGTGTCAGACAGTTTCTGGCTATGACTGCAGGTTATGTTTGTCTGTAGGAAAGAGTCCTCTCAGATCTGCTTTGTGTTCCAAGGTACATGGAGTTGATCTACTGTTCCTGGGTGTCAGAGAGAGGGCTATACCTGAGGACAGACAAAAGAAAACAGAAAACCTGGGTTTTATTTCCTTTACTGAGTGGTGGTCTTGATTTTTTAGTTGAGTCTGAATCAAGACATAACCCCCTTGCTGAAGTAGAAAAACATTCCTTATATTTTAATTATGGAAACAGAAACTGTTTGAAAACTTCAGCCAGTTGTTCCCGAGCTCTATCATTTAGGTTGTGGAAAGAGGGCATTGGATGTGGTACACATTGTGCCAGGACCAGGTGGAGATTGGCCTTGCTACAATTCTTTGTCACCACACCTGTGGCATATTCACCAGAAGATACCGCTGCTGCAAGGCTTGTGAGGGCAGACAGACTTGTGGCTTCCTGGAGTGACCCCTTTTTGGAATCTAGCACTTGCAGTGATACTTCTTTCTCATACATGAATATGCCCATGCATTCTTTTTCGTACAGGAAGGCCAGCTTTTGCAGGAGAAAAACTAGGGTGAAAATATTTCACAGCTTTCTCCCAGACCCCCAAAATAAAAGGTGAAGGAAATAAACCTAAACCAGCCTGAGGGATGATAGAAAATGGGTCATTATGGAGCTGCATGGGAGTTCTGTAGCTGCCAGAGGAAACTTGCAGCTACTCATGTTGTGAAGGGATGCAGGGGGAAGAACCACAGCAGGGACTATATATATATAAATTGCCTAATCTAAAAAAATAGGGACAGGAAACTTTATCACAGAATTAGTGTGTCCTGGCAGTGTGCCTGGGGTTGCTCTCGTTTGCTGTTTCCAGTTACTGCTGCTGCAGCTCCCTGTGCCTTGTCAGCATGTTTTCCTTACCAGCTGGCTGTGCAGGGAGGCAGGGGGAGGCTATGCAGGACAGGCGTGCAGCCGTACAAATACAGAGCAGGAGTTTGCTGCCTTGTCCCTGTCTTACACCTGCAGGAAGAGTCGTGTTTCCAGTGTGGTAGAGTGCATTTAAATGCTATGACTTTCTTTTCCTTTCTCTTAGGTTAGTCCTCGCAACTCAGCATGCTTGTTCTGAGGTAAACAGAAGGAATTTTGCTGTTTCATTTTGTTGAATGTTAGATCGAGTGGTGATGGTCTCACATCTTAGAAGTATGTCTCTTGTAATTAGATCTGGCCCGTGATTGTATGGCTGTCAAGACTGACAAGTTTTCAAAATTTCAAGTTTTGAATTTAAAAATCTTTAACTGTTGCTGTTTTTCAGAAGTTGTGATTCCATCTGTCTAAGGAAGAGTATAGAATATAATGTGCTTTGTCTTGGGTGCATTGAAGGATGATCTTATTTTCTGCTCTGGAAGCAGCTGCTGTGAAAGTCTCATTGTTGCAGATGTGTGGGTCTTTGCATGTTGAATAGGGAAGCTTATCAGATTGTTTGTCACTCTCCTTCTTTTCCCTCCCCCGCCTGACAACCTGACAACCTTGGAGATTCTCACACCTTCTCACACCTGACAACCTTGGAGAAAAGTCAGTCTTCCAGAACTGTCATAAGTGTTCCTGCCCATTGCAGTGGAGGTTGAATATACTTGATTTTTTAGGTCCATTTGAAACCATTTTATGATTCTATACAAAAATACCTTGTTTTGTTAGGGGAGAATGTCCTGCTGGTCTTCTGTAGCTGTTTTCCTTACAGCATAATAACTCAGGAAGGCAGAGTCACATTCTCTTGGCTGTGGAAACTGTCTCAGTGTGAAGGAACTTCATCTTAGGAGGGAATTCAGGGGAGTGCTTCCTTCTGATAGGTACAGGTCTGCATTAAGGTTTATAAACAGGTTGAACTTGGTCATTAGATCATACTTCTGCTAGTGTACAAGTACTGTGTTTGACTTAACATTTTCATTGTAGTTACTTCAGGTTTACTTGAGAGATGTGTTTAATATTGTTAAATGAAAAGAGGCTGTCCCTGTTCAGTCAGATCTTAAAAATATATCAGTTAGAAATGGTGCAATGGCTTCCTTTAGCATTCCTGTGTCAGTGTTGTTCTGTGACTTCCTGCTCGTGACCAAATACTTTTTTTTCTGTATTTGGAACATAGACAAATTTCTTTCTTGTGTTCTCACTGAAAGGGAGACACCCCTAAAGCTAGTGTAACTTGTACTTTTATATCTGGAGATCTCAAAACCAGATTTACTGTAAAGCAAAATTACTTGCTTTATGGAGTGTCAAAAAGAAAATGTTAAGGTGATTTACATAATTTTGGTGTAATATTATAAATCACTTTGAAGTATGCACTGTCAAACTCTTAACAATCTTATTTGGAGAGGACAAAGGTTAACTAAGGTAGTGCACAGAGGAGAGCAGAACGTTGCAGATCTTCCCAGGAGGTTTAAGGAGGGGAAAAAATAAATATTTATTTAGTGGGAAGTAGGTGAAGAAATGAAGAGAAAATGTTAGAGAATGAGGAATCTAATTCTTGTTTTGAGCAGACCGAAACTAGCGCCTAAGTAGGAGAACTGTCTTGTGGGATGTGAGAATTGAAGCAATTTAAAAGCCGTGTTACAGAGTCAGGTTATATTGTGTACTCACAGAAACCTCTCTGAGATGTAAATAAGGTGTTAGGTGAGTATCAGACTGATTGCTAAAGCACATGACTGACAAGAGAGTAGGTGTCTCCTGGCATATAAGGCTTTCTAGTTTGTTTTAAGATTTAAAAAATATTGGCTAATATGCTCATAAAATTTCTTGAAACCAATAGGGCATGGAAGCCATATCCTCTCTCCCTCCAGGGAGCGGGGCAGTGTTGGCCCAGTAGTCCTCCTGCAGTTATGAGGCAAACAAGGTCGATTGGTTTAAATCGAGGCTTCCCACTTGCTGATAGAAATCATGATTAAAGTTAGTGATTTAAATAATTCATTTAAAGTTTGTTTTGCATTTGGTAATTTCTTAAAAGGCAACTTTAGTCTAATCAGTTAGGCTCATCTATTACTGCTTCTTGCCAAACAGGATGATACAGTGTATCTGCATACATCTATTTATGTTATTATATCACAGTAGATGTTTACGTTACAAAATGGTCAGTTGTAATTACTGGGTGAATTTCTTTCCTCATGACTTATACAAAACTGCATTTAAATAAAAAGGTTAAATCAAATATGCACTTTTTTATATTTAGAGTATAATCACACAAATCATGCACTGGATACAAAAGAGAAAATATCCTTGCTGGAGTGTGCTATTAAATAACTGATTCTATCAGGGTAGTGTTATCTGTATTTAGCAGAATGAACTGGTTAGTTTTGGTAATTCTCTTTCCAGATCTTAGAATGAGCATAACTTATCATTCCTTGTCTTGTTTTCATTTGGAGATTGTAAGAGAGAGGTACCTCCCACACATTTTATACTGCCTGCACCAGCTTTGAGTGAACTGAACCAATTTAATAAGTGAATTGAAGAAACTAATCTCTCTGCCTTTTTAAGAAAGAATTGTTTTGTACTGACTCTGCAGACTTAGTGATTTTCTCGAGTTTAGGAGTTAGACTTTTTAAATATTCTCCAGTAGCCATGTCCTGCTTGAATAGGGTCTGCGTGTGTTTGTTTAAATGGTTGTTTTAGATTTTATCATAAATTGCCATTAACTTAGAAAATAAATTAACAAGTGTAATCTTGAAAACTGTGTGTAAAACCAATTTAAAGGAAAATGTTTGGAATTTAAGTAGTCTCATCTAGAGCTCTTATGAAATGAGGGTGGACAGGTAGGCTTCTGTAACAGCTCTGTAGTATGTCTTGGTTGCCACGGACATATATGCAGAAATGTACCAGCCCCCAATGGACTCCACATGCCTTGCCAGAGATTTTTGCTGGAGGATTTCACGGCCAGAGATGCACATGTAGTGGCTTTTTGCATGTCTACCAGCAGAAGCTCACATGCAGCTTTGTGTGGGCAGATGAACTTGCACTGGAACAGCCTTTGGGACTTGCTGTGGTGGTGCATGCCTTGACGTGCAGGCACACATGCACGCTCAGAGTCCTGTGGGCAGCCCTCAGCAGCGTGCATTGGCTTGCATGAGAAGTGCCACCAAGGCAGGGCAGCTCACTCAGCCAGCTGCAAGCTCCAAGAGTAGAAGGAGAAGCTGTCACCTGGCCCTCAAACAACACCTTTGTGATTACAGTCTTCTGATTGACTGCTTCCCACCTTTGGCTGTTGTGTACAGGAAAGGAATAATATGCTGATTTCTGTGAAAGGGCTAAGAAGAAGTTCAAAAGATGGCTTTTGTGTTTGCAGCTGGTGAGATGGACATTCTCAGGCATCTGCATATCTGGACAGGAAGCCAGGTAAGGATATGATAGGTAAGGATGTGATTTAAGGTCCATATAGCATGAGGACAGGCAAGGTTGCACTAGTGTGCCGTTAAGGAAGATTGTCAGAACCCCTTCCTTAGCAAAGGAAGAGGGAACTTCTGTTGTGAGGAGTGTTTTAAAATGAAAAATAAAAATTCTAAATGTAAGATATAAAATAACTATGGATCATACAAGGTAGCCTCTGTTTTCAGAGTGTGTCTGAAAAGCAGGGACGTAACTTTCTAGCCTGTATGGGACTGAAGAAGAATTGTTCCTTGGTCTGCAGAAAGCTCCCAAGCTGCTGTTTGTTCTTGTGAAATTGAACTGGAATGGAGAAAGGAGGAGCCTTTGCCTGAAGAAAACATTAATTTTCTCCCTATCAGTTGTACTTCAAGGGCATTTTCTAAAGTGCTGCTTTTAAGCAGCAGACTGGAGGTGAAGGTTGAAGAAAAAAACAAGAAGAGACTGCAGACTTTTTTCTCCCTTGTTTTTCAGTATCATCTTCCACTGCTACTCCCTGATACTTGCTCTGGGTGGTGCCTTTAGCAGTGTCCCAGAATCAGTGGGCCATTCACACCCTTCTTCCTTGACACAAGGATCAAAATAAGAAATGGAGCCACTTGTTGGCTTAGTCCCATTGCCTACTCCCACACACTTGTACATGTGCTGCATTTTGCAGCCTCGATCTTGAATTTGCATTTATTTCTGAGAAGTGAAGGTTATAGGAGTGCTCTGATTGGATAACGTGTGCTGGCTTCCTGCAGACCCTACTGGAGCATCAGTCTTTGCAGGATCAGTGGCTTCTCATTTGTCCGTGGGTCATGGGTGATGGCTCCCTTCTTGTGGCAGGGTTGTGCCAGAGTTGGGAGGAGACTGTAGTCTTGCAGCAGGATGCTTGTGACAAACTCAGATGGTCTGATGGTTACGTTCTTTTGCATTTTTCTGTTAAAACCTTTGTGCAGACTTTCAGTCTGTTCTGCGCTGTTGTTGAGGCAATAGGAAAACATGGGTCTGTTAGCACCTCTGGTCTCTTTGTACCTTGGTACTGCACTTGGCGCATGGATGAGGGTGAGGCCTCCTGGGTGCTTGGAGACAACCTGTGAGGAAAGTCGGTGGCTCTGTTTTCCCATCTGGTGGGTGTGCCGGCAGTGCAGCCATTTCACTGGCTGGGCTTTGAGCGGTGGATTCTGTCCGGCTCTGGACTGTTTTTGAGCTGAGTATTTGTGGTGATGTCAGGCAGTGTGAGAAGGGAACATGACTTGGCAGGACAAAGTCTGCAGAAAGTTCAGCTCCACATTTGGCCAAGAGCCTTGAAGGCAATGAGATTGACACACACATTCTGCTACACAGCCTGTCACACGCCCTCTCACATGCTCCCTTCCTGTCACACAGATCTCTTTATCTCGTTTTCAGACCTTTAACCCTTCCCTCCTAGCTTCTGCTTGGTGGGTTTATAAAACTCAGAGAACTCCTCCTTATTTTGTTGATAGTATACCTTGTAAGGGTTCAGTTGCAATGACCCCCAAAGCAGAAATAGCCTATACAGGCCAGAATTCAGAAGAGTAGTCAAAAGCAAGGCAAGTTTACTTTGCAGCAAAGCTCTTAATAGTCCTTTATTCTGACCTGCACTCCTCTGCCAGTCTTCACTGTGTTTCTTGGCAGCTCTTCTGATCTCCTTCATTGCTCTGCTGCAGTCTTCTGGCTGATATATGTTTGGATATGTATATCTGCAACCCTGCCTCTCTCCTCCTGCTCTTCTAAGAGCAGTATTAGCAAAACCTGACAAAATAGATCCCTGGTGATGCTTGAGTGAGGAATAAACTACCAGTCAGGCTTACTCTGAAGCAATTTAAAACTCTGTTATGGTATCCCTCTGATGTGTTCTTTATATGGGTATTTCTGTAGTACTGTAATTTCTTCCTGACCTCTGTGCTACATCTAGGGACGATCTTTCTATGAATGGGAATCGGTGCTTTTCCCCTACTGCCCTGAAGGGAATCTTAATGAGTTTCCTGCCTGTTTTGCAATCCAGTACTGTATTTCTGGTTTGCCTGTGAGCGGTAGTATTTGTTGTGATTGATGCTTTTGGGTGGAATGGTGCTTGGATACAAAGTGTTATATAGAGACATTATTAAGAAGCTGTTTCCCAGAAGCAATCTTGTATCAGTTATGGTGATATGCAGTATGCTGATGGAAATACTCCTGGGGTGGGAGAAAAGGAGGAAGTCAAAAATGAACAAACAATTTTACTGTAAGCAGCCCTCCCCTTCTGTTCTTTCCTCTTTTGCTTCTCTTCTTCATGCCCTCTAATTTCATAGCTGGTAGAGGATGGAGAAGACCAATTTGAAAGAGAACATAGTCTGGACAAGGGATAGGAGTTGAAGGCTTTTAAGTTCTCTTTTTGTTTATC
Organism: Ploceus nigricollis; assembly: GCA_013399945.1. Taxonomy (NCBI): domain Eukaryota; kingdom Metazoa; phylum Chordata; class Aves; order Passeriformes; family Ploceidae; genus Ploceus; species Ploceus nigricollis. The sequence continues at coordinate 1,564,848 of VXBC01010271.1, read as the reverse complement.
TTTTTTGCTTTGCCATGATATATGCTATAGCTTTATGTGTCTTTTGTCATCATGTCTTCCTGATAAAATGGTGCAGCTGCTTATTTTTTGCTTTTATCTGTTTTAGTAACTCAGTGCAGTTAGTGGACTGTGTCATGTTCCTGCTCAGAGGAGTCAACAGCAGTTTGAAGTTCAGTGTTGAAGAGATGCACTGAGACAGCCTGGGGAGCAGAGGAGATTTCCCTTGATAAGAAGTGCTTGGCTAGAATAGGCATGGATCATGAAATATCTTTCTCTTACTGCATAGTTGAGATGAAATAATTTTTTAAGGAAACAATCAGGTAAAAAAACCCCAATACGTTGTGGATTATTTATCACTACCATTTTCTATATGCAGAAAAAAGGCCTGCAGTGCTCTTTTCTGGAAGTAGTCTTACTGATCCTCTTATTCCTTACGGACTAGGTTTAGCCCTTTTCCCCACTACCAGGATGTTATTTTGGTGGTTGTTGTTTNTTTTTTGAAAATTCTGATCTCTTGCTTCAGATTGGAAATAGCATTGGGTTGACTTCTCAAATCTGCTGTGAATCAGACTCATGTTTCCCTGAAGCCAGGCTATAACATCCATGGGACTAAGGGTCATAAAGGAGGAATATAGGATCCATGGTAGAGTTTTTGTTCTGTAATATGGTGCTCCCAGGAGAGTCCACAATTATTGAAGAGAGAGGCTTCTCTACTTCTCCCCACTCTGTTCCAACTTCTGTGCAAGCTCCATTGAAAAAAAACCAGCTTTTTGGACCTAGTTGGTTATTGTGATTGCTTCTGATCTCAGTGACACTATTACTTCTTGTCTCTTTTAAACTTTGTTCTCTGGGAAGACAAAGGAAGCTCTGGGTTATAAAACTTTTGCTTCAAAGAATGCCTATTATGTTTTGCGTAGCTGTGTATAATTGTACAGAACAAGATATTGATGGCTGAGAAAATATAGAGAAGGCATCCAGAAAGAAACTGAGTCTTTGGTCCTGTTTTCCATGATGTCATGCAGTGGCATTTATAAAGAAACGGAGGTGGTAGGGTCAGATTGCATTTTTGGCCTTCAAGTAAGATGTGATGAGCTACTGCTGCATGAAGGGTGTGTAAGAGCTGGTCAGCAGCAGGATTAATGAGCTGCAAACACCTCAACTTTAATTTTCCAAACTGAAGGGGGATTTTGTAGCAGATTATGTTATAGTAGGAAGTTTTGTTGGTTGCTTGAACATTTTTTACATTTGGTTGGTTTTTTTTTATTTTTTGGTTGGTAATGGGTGTATCTGGTGTTGTGGTTAGAAATGTGAAGGAATGACACTATTAGTCAATACAGAGACCCTAGAAAGAAACACAGACATGTAAACCAAAACCAGGTCTGCATAGACACATGTGCAGGGGGAAAAAAGACTTACTGCTAGGATAGCTAAATCTGCTTAGAGAAATTGAGTGCTACTGGCAAAAGAATGTTGTTTCCAATTTGAAGTGAGTTTCCGTAGGGAAAAATTGCTATTACAGTTGATGCTGACACATTCTGTGGACAAGGATTCCCTCCCTTCTGCTTCCCCAGAAGCGGCACAGAGCTACCCTTTGCTTTCTGTTAGCAGGAAGGGGCAGCTGCTCCGAGTGTTTCATCCTCCTGGGAGGAGCACAGATGGAATTTTTCCTGTAGGAAGCCCCTATCAGAGACTCAGTCGTGCTTCCTGCCATCTGAAGGTTGGTGCTGATAGTGGTGTTGAGCTGTCAGTGAGCTGGAGTTGTGGCCAGACATAGGGGATTATTGCAGTTCAGCTACAAACAGCAAGTTCTGCTCATGTTCATCCCTGTGAGTGCTGCAGAAGTTGGTGTCCCTCTAAAGGGACTCTGCTTTGTCTCCTCCCCATGTTGGGAAACTGGCTACACAGCTCATCTGGCCAGACAGAACTGAGGAGGGATGACTTGTTGTTTTACAGGATGGCTTGGAGGGGATGATGGAGGGATGCTGCCACTGTCCCGTCTTCCTTGCTGTAAGCCTGTGTATACCCTGGTTTTGGCCGTTCCTGAGGTGGCTATACTCTAGGTTAGCCAGAAACTTGAAAGCTGAGGTGACAATAGAAAGCCTAGAAGGGGTTAGAGATTTTTTTTATCCAGATCAGGGTTGTGTTGTTTATTCTAGAGTTCAAAGGAACTTGTGTCAATGGCCTTTTAAAGGAATTTCATGGCAGCAAGGTGGCTACATCACTCCTGATATGACTTGTTATTCATTTCCAGTTCATTAACCAGGGAAAAGTCTTATCTTCTTAGCATAATCCCTTCCTCCCTCTCCTTGTTTCCCTCCCCTCTCTCTCTTCCCTTACCTCTTCTTCTCACTCTTCCCCTGTCCTCTTGTCTGCCTCTTTCTGTCTCCCGTTGTCAGAGGGACTAATATTTCCTTGCAAACAGGAAGAGAGGCGGGAGCAGCCCTGTGTGCAGTGTGAATGAACTCCAATAACCTCGTCTCCTTTCTCCTCCACTCAGTTGCAGAACCAAGGACATCTGGCAATTGGGAGAGAGGGAGGGAGGAAAAATAAAGGCACAGTCCATTTCAGGATCTTACCCACCCTGAAAGTAGTCACATGTATGCTCTCTTTTCCTCTTGCTCCTTGTGTTGACATGGCTCTCTTTAATCAGACAGAAACCAAGAGTTGAAGGGAAGGGCAAACCCAAAACATCAGCCTTTGCCAGGCAAGGTATAATGAGAGGCAGGTGAGAGAGCAGGGAGCACCTGCTTCTGGATGAGGCATGTGAGCAGGAGAGCTGACTTGCAAAACAGTTGCTGTTGGGGGTGAGCTGTGCAGAGCCTGTTAGTTCCCTGGATGAGACTGGAGTCAGCGCATACCGTTGTCATCTGATTTAAAATTTGGGAAGCCATAGTTCCAAAATGAGGGAGTCCACAGGTTCTGCAGGAAAGAAACAAATATTGTAGTCTGCAGATTGTGGACAAGGAGCAGGTTTGGTTTTTTGGACTTCTTATGTGGAGCAAAGCAGAAGTACTTTGGGCTTGTTCTGCCCTGTTTTATTGCATTGTGTTTGGTCATACAGTTGTGCCGTAAGATTCTAATTCACTTTGCTAACCCATTTGTTCACTTGTTTCAGTCCTGCATTCCTTCTTGCCTTATGTAGGGTGAAAGTGGCTTGGAACTCCTGTTGCTACCATTGTTTGTTTATAATAGACACTTCACCCACAGAATAGCTAAGTCATATTAAGTTTAGATTCATAAATGTCCATAGAACTCTTTGTATTTTGGTTGTAATTATAAGGTCTAATTCTAGAAGGAAAGTTATGGAGACTTCCAGTCTCCCAGAACTCAGCTTTAGGATGTTTTTCTGTAATAATCAGACTTTTCCCTTCTCAGTGTTCTTTTAGACATACTGTCTTTCAGAGTAACACCTTTCAGGAAATCATAGTTACACCTTTCTTCTCTTCCCAGTACTCTTTCAACCAAGTGACATACGTTTGTTTATTTTAATCTTTTCAGTTGTTAGTCACTTCTGCTGTTGTTCTCTGAACTTTGTGGTGGTTACCATGCCTGACCTGGGTAGGAGACAGCATGCCTTGTGTTGAGACCAAACGAAACCCAGTGAGAGCTGGATGCTGCAGTGAGCCCACTTCAAAGGGAGAGACAAATGCCTGGGCAAAGACCATGCCAGGAGTCAGCAAACTTATGGGTAATAAAGGAGTTGGTCAGCAGCAGGAGTAAAACCCAAAGTAGGGTGGGGGACAGGGGGAGGGAGCCAGGCTTTGGAACTGAGCTAGGGAGGGAGAGGTGGTGATTAAGACCCTTAATTTGAGGGCAAGAGACCGGAATGCAGCTGTGCAGCTGGGAGTGACTTGTAGGACTCTTCTGCATAATTGTCAATGGTGGCAACAACTTAAAAGGCTTACAAAGCAGTGCTACAATCTCGGACAGCTGCTCATGGTCAGCTGAAGCTTAGCTGGACAGCAAATGAAAGCAATCAGGAGGCTGTAGCTGTTCTTTATCAGCTTGGGACTGACGGTGGCTCACAAACTCTTTCCAGTTTGTGGCTGCCTTTATACTTCTGGGAGATCAAAATGGATAATGTGATTTCAAACTGTGTCCCTGCAGTTCTCTGAGAGAGGTATTTACAGCAGGGGTACTGAGCTAGTCTGTTCCCTGAGAGTTGCAGAACTTTTTTCCATTCTTTGTAGACATATTGTTCAAAATCATTCTTTATAGTATCCTCTTGCACTGCTTTTCACATTTTGCATTTTTGTGATTTGTCTCTCCCATTGTCAATCTGAAGTTATTAATTTTGCAGTTTTGGCAGTTTTCACATGTAATATTACTTCGTTTTCAAAGCGACAGATTCATTTTCTGTCTTGAAAAGTACAAGGTGTCTTTTTCAACTTTTTCGTAATTGAAACATGTCATATGTATACTTTTGCCTCACTCATAGACCTGCTATCTGTTTCAGCATTTTTTGAGAAATGTGACGATGTAGAGGGAAGGAAGAAGAATGAGCCAACATGAGCTGGGAATAATCTTTGTTTCTCTGAAACAGCTACAAGGTAGTACCAAGATCATACGGAAGATTTGTGAAAATTCTCTGGCTGCTCTTTTCAATATAGGAAAAGCATTAGGTCACAAAATGTGGTTACTCTGTATGAAAGGATTGGAACAGTGGTGCCTCTCAAGGGGCTTGGTTCTCTGCTGGTGCTGTAGAGTCCTGTGAAATCTCAGTCTAACTGGTGTTGTTTTTTTTTTCTTGGCCCTTTAGATCTGCAGCCAGCATTTGATAGCCAAGGTAGCATTATCACTGTGTGAGTTGTGCATTTAGGTTTCAGCAGAGGTCATTATGCACTGCCGTGGGCCCAGCTTTCAGAGATAAATGCTAACAGCCAGTGTGAATCTATACTGCGTGTCAGAGCACACGTAGAATCCAAAATGCCTAATTATATCCCTGCTTTAGGTACCTCTGAAAGACAGCCCTTCCTGTCAGATGTATTTGTTCACCAACAGCCTATTAAGGCCCATGCAGAGAGGTGCTGTCCTGTTCACACACAGTGAGCACAGTCATGTTAGCATATGTGTGCAAACATGAGGTCTCTTCTGCTGATGCTGACATGCTGCAGAGTGGCTGCCTGTGATTCATTACAGAACTGAAACATAGCTATATAGATTTGCCTTGGCAGAAACTGTAGGATATTGTAATTTACAGGGCCAGGACTGTGATGAGTAAATCCTGTTTTGAAGGATCACAGAGACTTGAACAAACTTCATAAAAAGCTACTCTTTCCTCTGAGCATCCATTATTTGGAGGTAAAGGGCTTGTTGTACTGTTCTTCTGATTGTTCATGTGTTACATAGTACAGTTTCTTCAGAGATGTGCTTGCAGCTGGTCTGGTTCCTGATCCTTAAACTCCTCACAGAAAGTGCCAAACTAAGAATACCAGGAAGAGGACAGCACTCTTTAGCAGAAATGTCACACTAACTGCATTTGACTCATTTGGTTTCTATATATTCTGTGCTGCCCAATGGTATCTCCTTTACTTGTCCTCAGTGAATGCGGGACAATAGTTTGGTATATTCTGTAGCTCGGTCTGTTGATGATGGGTCAGGTCAAAGTCTTCCAGAAGAATGTGTAAGTGCTTCAGCTGGCTTAGAGGAGGACTCAGCTGAGGGAATGGGATGAGATTGTTGCTGGAGGAAGTGATGAATGTTTCTGATATTTAGCTTGCGGTGCAAGAGCCAGGGCTGCCATCTTTAGTCTCTGAAAAAAACAGATCTTTTTTGGAAGAGTGCTGACCTGGAGACCATCACTATCTGAGTTTCACTTTCTGTTTCCTCAGAAAAGAAGGGGAGATGGAAGAAATGAAATACAGTGCAGCTGATGGCGACACATTTCAGAAGTGTTTAGTGTTAAATTTGAGGCAAGGGCTAGTAGAAATTTGCTTCCCTCAGCCTTTCATCTCCACATGTTTCCTCACTGGAGTATGTCTGCTCATCAGGTTACTCTCTTCAAGATGCTGCATTTGAGAGGAGTGATTGCCTTCATCTTTTGTCACATGGCCAGTCCTGGTTTCTGAAACTGAAGGAGTTGAGACAGACAGTGGGAGGCAGCACAGCTGACTATGTCAAGAAGACAGTGTTCCCTCTTGCAGTTATGGCTTGCATCACCTTTCTGCATTTTTAGTTAAGGTGGTGGTGCAGGTTGGAAGGTGTGAATCTCTAATAATGTGATTATTAGTACAAAACTTGGCAGGATTTTCAGTCATGTAAAAACAATCCTCATGCATTTCTGTGAAAACTAAGCTTCAGGCCTCATCACACAGCCTCTCACTTGTATGCATGTGAGGAAAATGCTCAGTAGGCTTCTTTACCTAGCATCAGAGTGGTGCTGTTCACAGTTAGGTCAGTTTTCCACAGCCTACAAGTGTTATTATTCCACCTACAAAAGGAAAAATGCTCTGTCTTAGAAGCAGAGAAGACAAGTAACCTTTTCTATCTGGCCCATTCTGTTTTGGGAAGGTTGGATGCTGGTGCATGGAGCAGGAACACATTGGGTAGGTCTACAGTGCAGAAAGTGGCTTCTCTGTTGCTGTGTCCTGGATGTGCACATGGATTTACATTCCCCTCCCTCTTGATAGCTTGCAGTCTCTCAGACACTCCCCTTTGGGCTCCAGATGTCTTGCTGACAGCAGGTTTCACTCTTGCCATGTCAGTCGTTGTGCAGATCACACAGTTCTGAAATCCCATCAGACTGTACCCTCCTCTTGTTTTCTGGAATAAGTTTCAGTTGAGGCAGGGATGCACTGAGAATGGGTCACTGTACTGAAGGCCTGGGCCTGAGCACTGTTAGTCCCTCAGATGAGTGATCAAACCCTTCCTTTGAAAAATTGCTGCAGTAGTGCTCCTGGTGATTCATTCTGCACAATAATTAATCTTTGAGTGAGTCTTTTGCGTGGTTTAAAGGAATGTGGAGATGCAGAGGCTTACTCTTACCTTTCTTGTTTCATGCCCAAACATGTCCAGAGACATCTGTGTCAGCATTGGTGAGGAGCTTACATAGGACTAGGAATACAAATTGGGTTTGGATTTATTGCAGTAAAGTTCCTATCTCCATCTGATGCTCTATGCTGCTTCCACAAGGTTTTCAGATTCTGCAAAATTTCTTGGGGAGACTTTTTTTTAAAAAATTGATTGTGGTAGCCACATTGTTCCTTTGAGGACCAATGTGAGTTGGTGAGTTTCTTCGAATTGGTTGCTAATCACATCGGTTAGGTTGTACTCTCCCACAGTACTTCTCCCACAGGACTTTCTTCTGTCTGCAGGTTTAAGTTTCATATTTGCTGTCACTGCTTTTATCCTAGATAATCTGTTTCTCTAGCTCCCTTAGAGGGAGGGGAGCTCTGAATTCCTGATGCCGTCTGAGGCTATGTTTACAGATGTCACGTGAATTAATGTGCCCTGTGGGTTTTAACACCTGCATCCACAGTGTAATTGGAGATGACAGGATCTCAGCAGGCCTCACAATGTGACTTGCTTTTATACTTGATGCCTGTTTCAGAATTCTGGGAGGGGGTTCGTTTTTGGAAGAATTGCTTTCATCTTTGTTTTTGACATTCTGAGAAAAGTTGTGTGGCCTGGTCCAAATACCCAGGAGGAAAGAAGGGACCTGGGACAGTGGTTTTCTGCCTCTTCATGGTCAGCACTACAGTGTGTAAGGCATGCCCCTGCTTGCCTGATGCTCTTGTATCTGGGCTGCTTCAGAGCTCTCTGTCACCTCCTGTCTTTCAAAGAGTGATAGGCTTCTAGTCCTGAACTCAGTCACTCAGACTGGTACAGACCTTTCACGTAGTTGCTTTTTAAATCAGTTAATCTCTTTAGCTTGCATTGGTAAATCACTGAGTTAAGATCAACTGACGTTCAATCAGCTTAGGGGTGTTTACATTAGCAATTTACATCAGTTTCACTGAATCTGTGCAATCAACCGAGTATGGTCCTTTTCTGTGCAGGTGGGGCTTTTTGGAAAAAGTGGTTAGATTTGCTTTCCAGTTTCAGATTCTGTAGTGGAGTTAGGGCTGTGTAATGAAGATGCTTTTCAGTATGGTTTCTAGGTTCCACAAAAGGGTATCCCTCAGAAGGCTCAGAAATGGTGAATCCATTTCCTGAGAATGGCATCAGGCCATTTCCCATAGGGAGGATGCAGGCTTTCAGCTTCTTACTGTAGGTGAGGGGAGGATTTGTCATCCTTATCTTTGGTGCATCATCAACCTTTGTCAGTCTTTGGCTACTGATACTAAGAGGGAAATTCAATATTTCATAGTCTGCTAAATAATTGTATGAAAAATCTCTTTTCCAATTTTCTATATGCTCTGCAATACATGCACCAAAATTCAGGGCAGCTGGCAGCCAGCACTGAGCCATTTGTTACTGGAAGCTTTAACAAAGGCCACTGGTTATAATGTCAGGAATTTCCCTCTTACACACTTGGAGAGATCAGGGATGAAGTCCGCTGGTAGTGTTGGCAGTAATGAAGACTTGTCTTGCTTTGATAAATCTGTTGGCAATGAAAGAATAGTTTTGCACCTGGATATGCTAGTCTTGTACCTTTTACCACAGTTAGTTAAAATATTGCGTTTTAAGAGTATAAACATTGATAAAACAAAGCTAATTACGGAAATGAAGTCTTGAAGCTTGCTTGTGATACAGCTCGTAATAGATTTTGGAATTAATAGTCTCAATAGTTGAACTCTTACCTCTTTTACATCTGTTTTTTCCACAGGTACTTCCTGACTTTCAGAGGTAGAAAGAAGCTAAGGACTTTGAAGATACATGCCTGTGGCCCCTTGCTTGGCAGAAACAATGCTGCAGCGATGAGATTATAGTGAGCCCTTCCTGTGTGGCTTCCATGGGTCCCACTCAACTCAGCACACAGGATCATGGGAAGAGGGTGGCAAGTGTATTTGAAATGGAGGAGGAAGGGCTTCCGCTCTTCCCTGGCTCAGAGAACCCCCCTGAGCATGCAGGTATGCAAAAATTCTCACTAAATCTGTGCAAGATAAAGACTATCCATTCTTTCAGCTGTAAGCAGAATTGATACTTGGCAAAATTTTAGGACAAGTTCTACTGTGCTTGAGATACTCAGAGATGATGCCTAAGAATAGAGTCAGTTATTGATAGCTGAAGACTGGGTTTATCTGATAAATGCATTGAATATTTTACTTATTTGACCTTCTAGAGACTAGGTTCATGGCAGTAAGATAAAGTTTTTTGGCCTTATCAAAAGCTGCTGAGCCATAAAGCTTTACTACAGGTGACAATCCAACAAGGGTAGGTGGTGCAAAGAAATGATAGGGTTTTGCAGGTTCATGCAATGGGAAGACAGTAGGAGTTTCTCCATGTATTTCTTACGTTAACTGAGGATGAACAGTATCAGACACAGAACTGAGATTCTGTAGCTGAAGCTGCTACTTATAGCCACAATCCTACACTTTCAAACTGTGAGAAGACAGTATAACATGTCTGGACATGTAACACAAAAAAAAGGAAAGCATAAGTGCATAGGGTCATCATCTTAATGAAAATATGACACGTTAATGCGTTTGCTCAGCAGTGAGGCAGTGGGCAGTCTTGATATAAAACAAAGAGATAATCTGAACATTGAATGAGGACTCATCAGTAGAGTAGAAACAAAGAGAGTAGTTAAAAGATGATATGAGATTATCCAATAAAAGTCCTTAAAATGAGTCTGAGGACTTGAAAGGGAAGTGGTTGATAGATTGTTCCCTTATGAAAATATAAGGAAAAAAGACACAAAATGTGGAAAATATTTATTAAATAGGGAATCTACTGAGGAACGAGGACCCTAATGAGAGCTAAAGGTTCAGAGGTGGCATTCATGCTTTCTTTATACATCTTATATTATATCTGTGTTATCTTCGACTACAGAAAATACTACAACAATCATCTATATAACTAAAATGCTTCATGCTCAGAGATGGAAAATAATTTGCATAGATCAAAGAATAAGCCTATCTGTCTCAATAAAGCAGTCATAGAAAAGGTAATAAGAAATTTATGTAACGTCTTAAAGACAGCTAAGAAATCCAAAAGAGGGACAAATTTATCTGTGGAAGTCATTGGATTACTCTGCTGTTCCTCAGAAGCGTATGAACATCACTTGAGGCTTCAGCAAAGTTGTTATACTAGTTAGTCTGCCATTACATGTGTTTATACTAAGTAATCTGAAATAACTGTAGGCATTGCATAATTTTTACTTGGTAGTATATTGTGTGAGGAGAAATATAGTTGAACAAGAGAGGAGAATATCAGAAATTTAACCTTTCTGGTGACATTTTCTTGCTGTCCAATCTGCAATGAGAAGTACAGGCCAAAATGAGTGACCTCCAGGCCTCTGTAAAGTCAGTGGGATTGAAAATCAACACCAAGATACTCATGGCTCAAAACTTGTATTGAGGAACACAAATAATAATGTCTGAGGCTGACCTAAAACTGGTTACCATTTCAGGAACTTGAGCAGAATAGTAAATGTAAACACAAGTAAGGATAGAAGTATTGGAAGAGTAAGTACGAAAATGAGACATGCAATTGTAACCCCGATGCTGATCAAGAAATGCAGTAGCCTTTTTCTTCAAACTAAGCAGTAACTCCAGTGTAAAGGCTTTCCAGGCATATCTAAACATTATCTGGAGATTTATCAAGACATGCTTGTTGTAATCTTTATAACAGCTGCCATAGAAGAATCTATAATATCTGACATACAGAAAAATACCTGCACTATGAGCTGTGTAGAATATCAGATGTCAACATAGCTAGAATTAAATGGATGGAAAAGAGAGAGGGCTAATAGGGAGGGAATGCACATTTAATATCAGCAAGCATTTGATTGGAGTGCTAAGGTAAGATGTGTTGGGGCAGACCAAAGATGTTTTCAAAATGCAGAGCCACTGATAAGGTTAAAATCTGTCAGAATGATATAGGAAGAGTTGGGACCTGCTGCACAAGACCATCTGAAGTGTGAGGCGGTAGTGAAGGCCCCGTGTTTAAAATAGAGCAACAAGCTTTAGTAAACGAGCTGTCACTATGAGAGTGTTTCTAGGAGTGGGGAGCGCTCTTCTTGAAGAGGAGATTCTGGCTTCAGGATTCCAAAGGCTCACAGAGCTTGTGAAGTGTACTGCTTGTGTGCTTATTGCAGCTAACCCCACAAGCTGCTGTCTTCTGTTTCAACAGTTTCCCCAAGTGTTCAGTTACAGGGATTGTCTGCTCAGTCTGGTATTTGTAGGGTCACAGTTTCAGCACTGGCTTTCTGTCACTACTGAATTGAGGAAACATTTTTCCTTATTCTTGTGCATATGTATAGCAGAAAATAGAAGTAAGAGAACTTGAGGTGAGTTCTGAAGAAACTTACTTTTTGCACAATCTTGGATTTTGACTCAACTTTTTTGTAGGTCTTTCTCGCATTGGTAATGTAACTGTAATTGGAAAGTGCAGAACACTTGGCCTGAGCGTGTTTTGGCTCTTTCACTCTGTTTTGGAAAGCAGCAAGTGTGAAGCTATATTTGTTTATACAGTTGAGGTGAAACCTTGTAGATTATGTCAGTAAGTTCGTTGCAGAAGACTTGCTTGCCCAGAAGGGGTGTGTGGTTGGGAAATAGTGGGTTTGAGTGAGGATGTTGCTTGTCAGGAGTGGGGCAGTCAGCTGCAAACACCACGCTTCCTTCATGTCTGTGAGTTTTCTTTTCTTTTGGTTTTTTTTTTTGTTTTCCTTGCTACCGTTTGTTTTGGTAGAAAATCCCCCCTTGAAGAGGAAGAAGGGCCCAGCCCCTAAGATGCTGGGAAACGAAGTGTGCAGCGTGTGTGGGGACAAGGCCTCCGGCTTCCACTACAACGTGCTGAGCTGTGAAGGCTGCAAGGGCTTCTTCCGCCGCAGTGTCATCAAGGGCGCGCAGTACGTCTGCAAGAATGGTGGCAAGTGTGAGATGGACATGTACATGCGCCGCAAGTGCCAGGAGTGCCGGCTGCGCAAGTGCCAGGAGGCCGGCATGCGGGAGCAGTGTGAGTGCAGGCACCGGGCACTGAGGGTTGGGATGGGACTGGAGGGCTCTAGGGACGATGGCTGTAAGGCAGGGGGGGCAGTGCGATTGCTTGGGGAGGGGGGACGTGGAAGCCATGCAGGCTGAATGTTGGAATGTGTGTGGGAAGTCACTGAGAGCTCAACAAGGATCACCTGGGGAGGTGAGGCTGTTAGTGGAACGCTGACACCTAGCCCTGCTTTATTTCTTGTAAGAACTTGTGGAATATATCAGCAGAGGAAAGACTCACATGTTCATCAGGGTGCTGTAAAGTGTGTCAGTAACGTCAGGCTTGTGACCAGGACTATAAGATTGGTCACTGTGCTCCTTAAACAACAGGCACTTTTCTTTGCTTCCTGCTGTGAGCTTGCAAAAGAGGTCAAGGGCAGCACCACAGTACTGCAGCTGTGTTTGTGCATGAGCTGATCTCATTGCTCCCTTTAGTGATCTCTGCTATTTTTCTCATGCGAGCCATAAGGCTGCTCTTTCTGAATATTCATTCTGAATATTTCTGCTTGCATATCAGGAACAGCCCTCCTTGGCCAAGGGATCCAGGTTTCATCCCTTTGCTGGTCAAGACTGACTGAATGAATGCTCAGTTAATGTTAGATCTGTGTGAAGTCTTCTTTTTTGACGTTCAGCATGCAGAACAGCTAGGAACAGTGGGTGTTTCAGAAACATAAAATAATTTTGCAAAAAATTAAGTCCCAATGAGCTAGGAGACATGCTGTTCAGTTTTTCATCATGAAACACAACACATCTGTATCTTTGTCTCACTGGTTTGTATCAGCATTACGTGTGCTGTCTTTACCCCATTTCCCTGTTCCCAAGAGCTACAAAACAGATGTATTTGAAAAGCAATGCAGTAAGACCACTTGTTCACTTCGCTTCTCTTTTGTTGCAGGTAGATACAGAAAGCTTCAGTATGTTTCTGCATTTAGTCATTATTTTGTGTTGAAGACAGCTCAGGAAAATTAGGTCAAATGGAATCTTGGTGTTATTATCAAGAACTTGGCAATTCTTGTTGATGCTGTAATCCCCACTGCAAATTTGCCTTGTTAGTTTTGACAGAAAACTGAGGGCTTTTTCCTCCAGCTGTTTCACTTGCAAGGTCATTCCAGAACTTCCCCCCTAGTAATTGCTGGAAACTTTCTTCTAATTCCCAGACTGAAGTTATTCATGGCCAGTTTATTGTTCTTAAGCCAGTGTGAACCATGAGGTTAAAGAATTCCTTCCTGACAAACCAAGTAAGTTAGGTTGCTTTGAATTTAGCATGGTGTAGGAGCTTGCACATAGGCAGTTTAAGATTCATTAATAGCCAAATAACATGTTACCAGATAGAAATTTTTTTTGTGCATTGGAGTCCCAAGCTGAGGGACTGTAATCACTTGGATCAATTACTTCCCTCCTTAAACTGACACTGTAAGTAGCATTCTCTGATCTTACAGATCCCCCTTATTTTGGTAATTGTATTGAATGCCTTTGCTGTTAGAATTGTAAATTTTGTGCGTGGTGCATGTCCTTGTGCACACATCCTCCCTGTTTGAAGTCAGGGATAAAGGTTACTCTCAGCCTGACTGTGTTACCGTCTTTGTCTATCTTTCCAATCCCAAGAATGCTGTCTTACAGCAGCTCTCCAGTTCTTGTCTTTGTTTAACTTGATTCTGTTAAAAAGTGCAGTTGTATACTTGTTCAGTTTTAGGGTCTGCTTTTCTGTGTAGCAGCTGTAGAACCATAGAATCATCAAGGTTGGAAGAGATCTTTTAAGATCTTCAAGTCCAAATGTCTACCCAGCAGTACCACTGTAAACCTTAAACCACTAAACCATATCACTGAGCACAGATCCAGGTGCCCTTTAAACACCTCCAGGGATGGTGACTTCATCACCTCCCAGGGCAACTTCTTCCAATGCATGCCCTAACAAGGAAATTTTTTTAAAAATACCTAATCTAAATCTCCTCTGTCTAAATGGCCTGAGAGGCCATTTCTTCTTGTCCTCTCACTGTGGGCATGGCAGGAGAGAGTAACCCCCCACCTCATTACAACCTCCTTTCTTTTCTATGTTATCTGTGCATAAAAGAAAATGGTCAAAGAATCTTTCAGCACTTGAAAAGTCTTATTTGTAAAGTCAAGCTTTGTTTATTTATCTTTGTTCCTGAAGATACAGAGTGTGGGGTTTTTTTCCAATTAGTTCCTTTTCTGCTTCCCTCCCTTCCAGAGTGTCAATCACAGCACACAGCCTGGTGCTGTCAGAGCCTTGCTGAGGCTGCGCTCAGTCCCACTGTCCATGTCGCCGACAAAGGTGTTAAACAGTGCCGGTCCCAGTACCAACCCCTGGGGAATGCCACTTGTCGCTGATCTCCACCTGGACATTGAACCATTGGCCACAACTCTTTGAGTGTGACCATCCAACCAATGTGATCTATCTCCAAGTCAAATCCTCCAAGTGATCTATCTCCAAGTCAAATCCATGCTATTCCAATTTAGAGACAAGGATGCATTGCTCCTGAGCTTGGAGGAGGTGATCTTTGAATATTAACCAGCTTTCTTGGGCCCCTCTTCCCTCCAGCACTTTATCTGATAGTACTCTACCAAGCAGATCCCTGAAGAGGCCAGAGTCTGCTCTCCTGAAGTCCAGGCCAGCCTACTTGCTGTGCACCCTCTCTCTGTGATGCCAATATGATCACAGCCCTGCAGGTGTGTGCGTGTCTCTAACTCCTCTTATTTACTCCCTATGCTATGTGTGTTTGCATAGAGGCATTTAAGTTGGGCTCCCGATGAACCTGACTTACAGGGTGGAGTGGCAGGAATTCCATTGTGCTGCCCTTCGTGTGCTCTCCTGCTGACCTGCATACCCTCTCCAGGCTCTGGGCATCTCTTGCTGGCCCTGGCATCAAATTGGATTGGGAGAGGAAAGGGATGGATTGAGATTCCTGTCCCTAGGCAGCTGTAGTTTAAATCCCTCTTTGCTGCTTGGCAAGCCTGTGAGAAAAGATGTGCTTCCCTTTCTCTGACAGAGGGACCCCATCAGCCCTCAGTAAAGCAGATGCCTTTGAGTTCTGTTCCTTACAGTGTGACATCCAAATAACATCTCCCCTTTGACTTAACAACTGAAGGAGACTTGTAACCCTATTCCTGAAGGACCTGTGGTTGGTCCTCAGTACATTTATGCAAAGTTACTCTTCCATTATTCATCTTGGGGTATGTTACTGCTCTAGAATTTGCTGCAGATGGCCTGTATAGCAAATTATCCTTTCACTCTCAAACTCCACCTAGGACTGAGTCTGACCTTTGAAGCGGGTGAAATGACACAAGCTGTTAAATTAACAATATTGAAAAAAGACATAACAATAGGATAATATAAAATATGGTGGACACACCATGGCATATGAAGGGAGCACCTGTTGTAACATGACACTAGGGAATTGTTTTATGGGGAAAGTCGCTGTTGTTTTTCTGAGATCTGCAGGGCATTGTGAGGGGAGCTTCTGCCTTTTGTGAATGCTTTACATGACAGTATGATTAGAAGAAAGGCAATGAAACAATTTACAGTAGGGAATAGAGGGAGAAACAACTAAGTATCACTGTCAGCTGTGTTGTGTACACTCTGCTATGCCTGGTGCAGGCAGCTCTGATCTTGGCCTCTCCATCCACAGCACATTACCCTGTGTTTAGTGTGGTTTCCATTGTGTTCCTATAATTGATCATGAGCTACTCCTGCTTTAGATGTTCTGTCTGAAGAACAGATCCGACTGAAGAAGCTGAAGAAGCAGGAAGACGATCAGGCTCGGACAGTTGTGGTGCGTCCAAACCCTCCGAATCCGCCAAGCCCTTCTCACAAACTGACGCCGGAACAGCTGAGCATGATAAAAAAGCTTGTGGCTGCTCAGCAGCAGTGCAACCAGCGCTCCTTCACAGACAGGCTCAAAGTGACGGTAAAAACTCTACCAGTGTACCCAAAATAAGAAAAAATGAAGTTTGGGGAGTTGCATTTTAGGTAAAATATTTGGGAGAACAGAGTTACTTTAGGCATGGCATCTGTGGGCTAAAGCTCTGGAAAGAATAGCAAAAGATGATGTTCTGAAGTTGTCGTTTTCTTTCCTTGTTCTCTTCATCTTATCTTTCATCTTTGACTCCATCTTTCACAAATATATGCCGTCTCTTCCCATTCCTACAGCCATGGCCCCAGATTCCTGATCCAAATAACCGTGAAGCAAGACAGCAGCGTTTTGCTCACTTCACAGAACTCGCAATTATCTCTGTGCAAGAGATCGTGGACTTTGCCAAGCAATTACCTGGATTCCTGGAGCTCACCAGGGAAGATCAGATCGCTTTACTGAAGACATCTACCATAGAGGTGAGGGTTTGACTCCACCCCAGATCATAGTAGCAGAGATGAAAGAATTTGGAGTTATCCATCTAGAGAACTAGTTCCATCCCTTTTTTGAGGATGGCAGACTGAAGGACCTCAGCTGTAGGACCATTACTGCAGTCCGATGTTATATTGGCAAGATGCCTGGTTATATACTGCAGTGCGTGGTTATACAGGAAGGGAATGAGGCAAGTGCCTTAGTTGTTTGGTGGGATTTTTTTTTTTTTCCAAAGATGCTTCAACAGTCAGCAAAGTACTGATGTTGTAACATTTCTTTCTGCTTTCAAATTGAGTATATCTTATTCCTGACTTCAGGTGATGTTGTTGGAGACATCTCGGCGCTACAATCCAGAGATTGAGAGCATCACCTTTCTTAAGGACCTGAGCTATAATCGGGATGACTTCGCCAAAGCAGGTGGTGCATTAGACAGGTGTTTCTTCCTCCCCAGTGTCTTGTGTTCTTACATATTTTCCTTTTTAATGTGGGCAGCTGGAAGTAGTTTGTGGTGAGAGGTTTAGAACAGGACCAAACCAATAGCCCCACAAACCATTTCTTTTTTGCTTTTAACATATGGTACCAGCTCATTTCATGTCTTTTTCTAGGTGTCAATTTGCTTGGGAAAATCTGGACTCTTAAAGCATGAAAATATTGCTGCAAGTGTCCACCTAGGACTAGCAGTTGGTGGGAAATTCCTTCCTTGTAGAGATGTGACATGGTGGTGGAGCTGTATCAGATCATACCAATCCAAACCAGTCTTCTCTCCTTTGCAAGTGTATCACCTGCTAATCCTGATGAACACTTGGAGTGATGACGTTACTGTGATTACATTTCAGTTAATACAAAGTCTGTACTGTGCACTGAGGATCCCCAGAGACTGCTTTAGACACTTTATCATCCTAATATATGGTAGCCTGTGGTGTTGTGATCTGTGAAGTGTATTTTTCTATGAGTGTTTGTAATTTCAGATGCAGTAACAAGAAGTGTGTATCTTCAGCATTTCTAAAAACAAGACTTTAGCTGTGCTTCAGCTGATTTTTTTATTTTATTCCTTGACTAGATATTTAACCATTTATACTTGAGATGGCCTGTATATACAACTTTTCTTTAAGACGCTTTTCCTGGTAGTCTTTTCTTCAGGTTATTAGAAAGGCAAAAAGAAGAAATCCAGAAAGATTCCCTCTAAGTTTGTGCTTCCTTCTCTGATGCATTTGTAATGCAGGAAATTAGAAACTTGGATATTATTTTGGAGGAAAGGCCTGAAGTTTTCAGTATGATTACATAGCACAAAGAGACCTGATTTGACAGTGGTCTCTGTTATGGCAATAAATATCAGTGCATTTCTATCTGACTGCATTTATCAAATGAGGTGATTGGAAGGCTAGGTCAGGCTCTGCCTCAGGTTGCCCAGTTCTTTGAGCTGAAGGAAATGGCATAGTTCAGAGTTCTTGGAACTGCTATATTCAGCTCATACATACTTTAGATGAACCTGAAGTGTGGAATTAAAGATTTTTTTGAAACCATGAAGGCTACTGGTGTGAAGGAGGTGATGCTGTGAGAGTGGACAGTATAAATGTACTTATGACCTTCTGATGTTTTGATGGACTTGTCTGATAGTTGATGTAGTGTTGCTTTAGCTGTTGCCCAGTAATGTGCCGTGGTGTAAGGTGGCTTGAGGGGCGCTGTTTGGCTAGCTATGGACCCTAGCCCTCACAATCTTACATGAAGGAAGGCAAAAGATGAAAGGCGCGCTTCTCCTCGGGACTTGAATCCTGTTTATTGGGAGATCCAGGGGATGGGTTGAGGATATAGTGATGTCCAGGAAGTAAGAGACAAGGCCTTGTCCAGGGTGGTCTTAAGTTCAGGGAAAGGGGGGGGAGCTGAGGGGCCACATCCAATAGATTACAGGTGAGGAGAGGGAGAGGGGAGGAGTGAACTAGGAAGAGATCATCACCCCTGGGACATTAGGGGGAGAGAGGAAAGCCGTGTGCTGAGGGGATACAAATTATGTGAACAGTGCAAATTATCAAACACCCAGTGCAAAACAACAACTGAATAAACTATTTAGTGCACTACAATACTGTGGGGCATTTAAGGCTTTAGGAAAACCCAGAAATAATGTCATTTTACAGTTAGAACCTGACTCCTCAGCCACTGTTGTTGGTGCTCACCAGTAGTGAATGTAAAGGGAGGATTCATTAGAGCATAATGTAAGGGTTTTTCCCTGCCTGACTCTCCTCCCCACTCTCTGGTGTATAGCAGTGGATTTCTGGCAGCCTTTTCCGTGAAAGGGAGGGGGAGAGAGGGGAGACAATTATTACTGCCTCACCTTGTTCTCTTCTGTTTGTTGCAGGTCTGCAGTTTGAGTTCATTAACCCCATCTTTGAGTTCTCAAAGGGAATGAATGAGCTACAGCTTAATGATGCTGAATATGCACTTTTAATTGCCATCAACATTTTCTCTGCAGGTAAAAAGCCGGGAACATCTGAAGAGCTGCAGCAGTGAGTCAGAGGGCAAAGGAAGTAGAGTGAAGGGATGTTAGGAGCAGAAAGGGAGTAATAGAGCATGTATAGAGTTGAGTGATAAAGGGAGCATATTATTAATTATATTCTGAATTTTCTAGTGCCACTTCCAGAGGAAATTGAATTCTTCATTACTGGAAAAGTGTGCAGAAAAAACAGCTGGTATTTATCTTCCTCATTTAGAAATTGGTATTTTAATGTCCTTGGCACCTCTCTGGTGTGATGCAGGTCCCACAGCATGAGTGACATCTAGTGGGCAAGCAGACATACTCTGGACCAGAGGCAGTATGCTCTGGGCCAAGACAGGGCTTTGCCAAGAAGCCACCTCTACTTTTCTGTCTTGTGACCTGATTAATGATTGTTTTTCTTCCTGTTTTCTAACTGGCTCAACTACTGGAGAGACTTTCCCATGTGCTCTCGAATAGGCGGCTTTGCATTTTTTCTGGGACAGGAACATGAGATCAACCAGCGCTGTGCAATTGTGTTTGGTCTCTCTAACCTCCCAGTCCAATGGGGATCGGACTCCCCATGTGCAGTGGACATCACTGAGAAAGAGAAGTTACAGGCAGCTGCCACAGTGTCATGGGTATATCTCCCAGCTGTGCTGGGTGAATGTGAGATGAAGTTTTGGGAAGACACCATAGGAGGAGGTGGGGTTAGACAGAGATGTTAAATCCAGTGAAGCTGCCCGTGGCAATCTGCTTACTTCTAACCTGCTTTTTGGCAGACCGACCGAATGTGCAGGACCAGTCCCTGGTGGAGAGGCTGCAGCACACCTATGTGGAAGCACTTCATTCTTACATTTGCATCAACAGACCAAATGTAAGTGCCTGACCAGCTCATCTCCAGAGATGATGCAAGCAGATTTTGTATTTATGCAGGCAGAGCTCCTGCAGTATTGTCTCTAACAGGTCTCTTGCTGCCTGTACTGTCAGGCTTGTCCCTTCTGGGCTCTTTCAGAGCAGCTGTAAATGCAGGGTTTGTGGGCTGTCACAATCTGCTGTCCTGTATCATGTTCCATAGTTTAGCCAGCATGGAAAGTCTGGAGTTTTGGGACAAGATGTACTACTTGTGTTCTTTCATACTGCATCCTCCTGGAGAATGCTGGGTCTAGAGGAAATAAGGATTGTGATTACAGTGTAATGTAATCAGTTGTGGTAATTTTTTTTTAAACAAAGTTTTAGGTGAATTTACTAACAGCTGTCTATTTGGCCCTGCAGGACCGTTTGATGTTTCCACGGATGTTAATGAAGCTGGTCAGTCTTCGGACACTGAGCAGTGTCCACTCTGAACAGGTGTTTGCCCTTCGGCTGCAGGATAAGAAACTCCCGCCCCTGCTCTCAGAAATCTGGGATGTGCATGAGTGACTGCATGCTCCCAGGGCGCTGACATGCTGACATAATGCCATCTCCCAGCCTTTGCTAACGAGAAGCCAGCCTCCCCTCTCCAAAGCACTGAACCCTGGGCCGGGCATGCAGGGAGTGATGAGCCTGGGGTTTCAGTGTTGTCATGAGACTATGCAGGAGGCAGCTGGGCTAGATCAGATGGAGGGGTTGGTTTTGATGTAGTGCCCGTACCCCAAAGGAATAACGTGAAACATTCGAAAACGGTAGAAATGAAGACCTTTCCCCCTGCCCCTCAACTCCTTTTTCTTCAGAGTCTTTCTCTTCTCTAAGCATATGCTGAGGGTTTGCCCTATTGATCCTCTTCTTGCTGATTATGAAAATGAATTTGCAGGAACTTGCCAAAAGCTCTCTGTTGAGAGTAACCCAGCTCAAAAGGCTTCTGCAGGGTCCCCAGTGTACCTGGATCTGAGGAGCTCAGGGAAGTCAGTGTGGATGTTCTAGGGATTTCACTGGGTTTCCTATAAATAAAATCTCTTGAATGTGCTGTCCTTTACAATGATTCCGAGAGAAGTAGCTTTTATTTCTTTATTATGAGACTACATCTCTAGAGTTGCCCTTTATTCTGGCCCTCCTTTGGAAAAAGGATTCCTGTAATGTGTAGTGCCCTTTGTCTAACAAGGAGGTCCTCTGGCTAGGGAACATTGTGTATCAAGAAGATGTCAGGCATAAAGTAGTGGATTTTTTTAAATGTAATGCATCACGGTTTTATCTCACGGCGGTTCTCAGCTCAGTTTACCTTTGATTTGCTAACAGCTGGACAACTTTAGTTCAAAACAAATCAGGGCATAGATTTTATCTTTAGGGATGGAATAGAAGAAAGATAGGTGGGTAGGCCTGGTACCTAGGTGAGGTGGGTGTGGTGGAAGGATCTCAAAAACTTCCAAGAATCTGGAGCATGTGGTATGTGTTCCAAGGTGGGTGTGAAGATGTATCGATCAAGGAGAGAGGACACACTGCATTTAGTGAAATATGTGGGCATTGCATAAGCTATGGGCTGTACTACTCAGATCACAGGCTGCAGGAATATTGGTTGTAATCAGATCCACTTGCATCGTCTTCCTTTTGCCAAAGTCTTTCCAAGGTACTTGCTTAAGGTTTCAGTGGTGATCACAGGATATGGAGGTCCTTCCTGTATGAGGAGTGCCAACTCCTTCAGAAGGACACTTGGGTCTTGTATCCTTTCTTCACTTTGGGCATTGTGAGATCCACACTGGATTTATGGCCCAAGTTTTAAGTATCCACATCCATAAGTATTCTAGGATTTACAGCAATATTTTGTCTGACAGGAGAGAAATACACTGTTATAAAACATGTTCCTTATTTTCCAAGAAAAAACATCTTATGGCTGATCTCAGAGATGTAACCTTAAATATCCTGGTAGCTTGGTCTCATGAGTCTTCTCTGTCATAGGGTCTATGTTTGCTTGCCCGGTGAGCATCCCAAGAGCATAGGTTCACATGGCTCGGGTTTTTTTGTCTGTCTGTTTTTTGGTTCGTTTGTTGTTTTTTTTGGCTGTGTATCTGAGCGCTATGCCCGTGGTGAGGGTATCGTGTCCATTTTGCACTTGAGGTTGGTCCCCTGCCACTGGCCTTCACTCTGCACCTTTGTAAAGCACTTGTAACAATCTGTAAAATAATCTGTTGTTTTTTATAACTCATTGCAATTGCAAAAATTCTTGTTTAAATCTGTATTTTTAACTAATCTGTTTGAGAAATGTTAATGTTTATATAAAAGAATAAAGCCTAATACAGGATTTTGACATTCTCTGATGTGCTGTCATGAGACTGGAGGAGGGATGGAATAAGTTCTTGCTGTAACAAGCTCAAAGCTGATAAGAAATTGAGTATATTTGTTGGGGGAGAAGCAAGAAGTAGCGAGAAAGAAATAGCAGTGCAACCCCAGGCAGTTTCTTTTGGCCTTTAGTATGAGATTTGTAGCTCACTATGGGCCTTGCTGTGTGCCAGAGCTGGCAAATAGGTGAAGTGGATTAAGTGTGTATCACGAAGACCATGCATTATGCATACACACCTCACCTCAATTTGTACAGCTGCGTTCAGAATGGAAGCCTTTTATTGCATGTGCTCTACTCCATTTTCTGCATTTTGTGGCTCACCAAAATTGAAAGAGGAGTCCAGTGTGCCCTGGCTGTCAAGTGGATTTCAGTAGGGCCTTACCTGACCCCTGGTATGCTGCTTATTTCTCATGTATCCATAGGCAAAACACCAAGAAGAGCTGAACATGTGCATTACCGCAAAGGGAGCGGCAGATTGAGGGAAAGCAGAGAGCTGTCCAGCATTAGCTGCTTCTGAAGTGCTTGCTGATCCCCTGCCCCAATGGGAAAGGAAAGCAATGGTTCGTTCAGCAAGGTTCCACACCAGAGGCTGTTCTGCTGAAGCCTCTGCATTACTCTGGAGTATCAAATTCAAATTGGAATCTACTGAACCAGAGGAAGAAGGAATAGCAGTAGGCTTATAGGAGACTGGAGCAGGGTATAAGAGGGGGAATAATAAGCAGAGCTCAAGAGCTCATCAGTGCTGGGTGGATTAGAGGGTGGCTGGGCCCTGCTGTCAACAAAAGAGCTGCAGCTTAACTTCCAGCTTTATGTTCTTTGGGCTGCATCTCCTTAATTTGAAGAGAAAAACTGCATGGGAATCTGAGGGATTCTCAAAGTACAACCTATAACATTGCTGTGGATGGCAGTGGTGAAAACAGTGATTTTCCTTGCCTCTGTGTAGTGGTTTAACCCAGACAGCCACCAAGCCCCATGCAATCACTCACTCACTCCCCAGCAGCAGGACTGGGGAGAGAATCAGAAGGGTAAAAGCCAGAAAACTCGTGGGTTGAGATAAAGACAGCTTAATAGGGACAGCAAAAGCCACACACACAAGCAAAGAAAAGCAAGGACTTAATTCACTGTTTCCTGTGGACAGTTCACTACTTCACTGTGGACAAGGAGGTGTTCAGCCATCTCCAGGAGAGTGGGGTCTTATCACGTGTAATTGTTACTTGGGAAGACAAACACCATCGCTCCAAACATCCCCCTCTTCCTCCTTCTTCCCCCCTTTATATACTTAGCCATATGGTCTGGAATATCCCTTTGGTCAGTTGGGGTCACCTGTCCTGGCTGTGTCTCCTTCCAGCCTCTCATGCACCCCCAGCTTGCTCACCACCGTGGCAGCATGGAAAGCAGAAAAGGCCTTGGCTCTGTGTGAGCCCTGCTCAGCAATAACAAAAACATCTCTGTACTATCAACCCTGTGCTCAGCACAAATCCAAACCACAGCCCCATACAAGTCACTGTGAAGAAAATTAACTCTTCCAGCCCAAATCAGCATACTTTTCATTATCAGGTAGTCAAACACAGTCTCCTTGTTTACATCTTCCCATTCTCACTTTTTTCAAATGTGCAAATCAGTACAGAACCTTTTTTTTTTTTTCATTTAGAAGCTTCCCAGGTTAGCCCATGGAGCTCAACTAAGCAGGTGTGGGGGAAGAACCACCTATGAGATTGGTGACCCTTTGTACTTTTATGTTTACAAAATATTTACTATCTAGGCCTGAGATTCAATCCTCAATTCAAATCCTGCACTAAGTCTCTATACCTGATCTATTTCAAATTAATTTTGCTGATTTGGCTGCTGGAAAAATCTTGGGGCGCTTGAATTACAATTCTGGGAGGTGTTCCTGGTTGACCGTACCCTTATTCAGCAGCTCTATCTGCTTGCAATGCATTCAGATCAACGGGGAGGGAGGAAAGGTATTTCTGAAAACCCAATTCCTCTACAGTGGGCAAAGTATAGATGGCAATATCAAACAGTGTTTCTCCATTTTGCACTCCATATGTATAAAAATTGTGGGTTACTTGTGGTGCTTTTGGTTGCATTTTGGGTTTATTTTGGTAGTTTTGGTTTTGTAAATAAATGGATTTGTTTGAGCAGCATACTGGTTTTTAGGAGCTCGGAAGGAGTTAAAAAAGCTGTATCTCAAGCTTTTAATAACCAAATTCTCTTGTAATCTTATGAAGCTACTAGCAAATCAGCAAGTATGTAGCTCAATACAGAGGGTGAAAGTACACGGCACTGTGTCTCCTTGCTGCAAGGCAGCGTGTTCTTGTCCCTGTGAAGCCGGGCTTTGCTGCGAGGCTTCAGCTGCTGCTTGCCAGGACGAGGTCTGAAAGCACCAATTCGACCCTTCAAGTGGCTGAAGTCTTCCCCGTTCTCTCGACGCAGCTTGCTCAGGAGAGCTGCTTCCCTCCACGCTCGCTGACACGCCCGTCTCCAATCCCGCCTCCAATCCCGCCTCCAATCCCGCCTCCATCCC